>PDNA01000082.1:0-129122 GCA_002573605.1 Polytolypa hystricis UAMH7299
CACATACGACCATAGGGAGTGGAAAACAGGGCTTCCCGTCCGCTCAGCCGTACTTAAGCCTCTCGCCGGCCGGCTAGTAGTTGGGTGGGTGACCACCAGCGAATCCCGGCTGTTGTATGTTTTTGCTCCCTGCTTTTTAAGCCGGCCCAGCCTAGTAGTGCATCTCAATCTTTGCTGTTGGACAACTCATCCATCTTCCTTCCCTCGATTGCTTTGAGCTGTATTTCACTGAGAAGAGTTAGCCAGATCGCGTGGACACCAGAAGCCAGGTGATAAGGGTCGTAGCGCCGCCGAGCTGCTGCAGACTGTTCTCTTGTGGTAGACCGCAATGCAAAACCAACATTAAAACCAAAATTTGAATGAAAAACTGATATCTTTCTTTAGTAGCATTGTGCTACTTAACAATCATCAAAGATTTCGAGAGCCAGACGCAATGATAGCCTGCCATTGGCTTGATTTCCTCAGTTATATCAGTCAGGGCGATCTCCATAGGGGTTTCTCCTACCTAGATTCCTGATCCTGGTACGGCCACAGCTTATCGAACAACTCCCTCTCTTCCTCATCCTTCGCCAACCCAACAAATATCTCCTTGAATTTCGCAGAATTAGCCTTCGCAGCCTCATAATCCTCTGGATCCACATCCCATGAACAGGAAGAACCCCCTTGTCCTGAAATGATTTCAGCATATTTCTGACCCCGGTCATGTTTTCATCCTCCTTTACATGAAGGTCAAGTTCGGCCCGTGTAAAGTTAATGGGACATTCCATTGTACCATTAGGATGTGGTAGTGTGTTCCAGCGTGCTACAATAGTGATCAGACTCTGTTGCAGGAAGAATAAATCTCTATTCTCCCAGACACCAGTGACAAGCCATGTCGGATTTCGTTTTAGCTGAATATTTCTGTGTTGCTGTAGTACTTCCCAGTGATTTGGTGCGTGTTTATAGACCATCACTTCATAGAATTTATGCATCCTTTCGCTTTCTAAATTTTGGTCCATCTGTGTCTGCTCTTCTTCACTCAAAGTGTCGAAATTATCTAGCTATTCGGGGACAACCCAGCCTTCTTGCACCTGGCTGTCATGTCTGAACATACAGGGTATGCAGGACTGGTAAAACAGCGGTGCAATGCTGGTGCTCTGCCAGTCAATTATGCCAGTGATTTGACATGTAGTTGGGTTGACAAAGATGTTATTGAGGTGGAGATCAGGATGCCAGAGAATATTTGTAACAGCCTCAGAGTGGTTGTCGCTGGGAACTAAGTATTTTGGGAGAAGGGCAAGAGCCTGGTCTGGGAGCTCGGACTCCTTGAGAAAGGCATAATAATTAATTTGGGGAGATGCGTGTTTTTTGATCCAAGCTACTTTGTTGTTTCCTATGGCTCTGGCATAACCTTCAGGTCGTCGCCCTGTATGTACTGGATTAGCCAAGAATCAGATGTGGATTGTTATTTATACTCACAGGGCCCTCTATCCAAATCTATATCTTCTCGACCACTACTCCAAAGCTCTGCACTTGTGAGAGGCCCGACAACATATCGGTCTAGGTCAGCAGATTGCACAGATGGCAATGGCTCAACCAAGAGGTTATCATTTTGCTCTTTCAAACCATCGATGCTGGCTGTATCTGAACAAGTCTTCTTTTGTGGCTCGTTCCTCTAAAAAAAGGCGTGAGAAATGGATGCGCTAAACCGCGCCCGTTGGATGCCGTTTGCATGACTTACCAGTACCGTCAGGCTTTTCAATGTATAGTTCTGGGCTTCGAGCTGGGGTATCTCTGCCTCCCCAAAAGGAGAGAAACGAGAAGAATCTCATCCTTTGTCTGTATCCTCGGAAAATAGAGTCATTCAATCGAGCGGCTCGTTGAAAAGTCTTCCAGGACATCGCTGTGGTGAAGAGAAGAAGACGTTGTCCGTTGGAAGTTGTTTTGGTGAAGTCGTGATGAGCAGCTTCTGGCTGGCTAAAGGTAAGCGCTTGTCATTCTGAATGACTGCGGGCGTAGGTTTTTATAGTAGAAGCGTCTGACAGGTAAGGGGCTGAATGAGCTAGAGGTGTCGTAATATCGACCAGTAGCGAAGACAATCAAGAGTCGTCTGCCTGTGGAATACAGTAAACTCTGTTCAGTGTGAGCCTTGTTAGATAGATCACAGCGATCCCTGCCTGTTTGTATCTGCTTGAACTCGCGTCTAGGGTGCCTCAGACTGCTGGGGGAAGTGACGCTGAACGGCCTCGCGAAGATGTAGGCTGTAGGGAAGGCGTGGCTACTATGTATGTTTTAAACACCTGTGCAAGGTCCAAAGCTCAGCCGGTAGCCTGCGACCTTGTTATTCAAGTATTTGCGCCGACGGTGAAGAGGAGGCATGGAAATGACATACTATGTATGTGGTGTGTCCTGAAGTCGAAAGAAAGAGAAAATCAACAAACACGACGTCATGAAAAGTCATTTCTCCTCCAATCAGCTCTCGTGCATTTCGAGCTTCCTCTCACCAGCCAGTCTCCAACAGTCTCCACCAACTCGAAAACATCGCAAGGCATTTATTTAATCACATATTGTTCTGGCAGCAGCCGCCTCATGTCCCTCCCTCGTCTTTGATAATGCATTGTTTATGCTGATGATGTATTAACAATGCCCAACCCCTCCTTCCTATCTGCGCAACCTGCGTCTGCTTGTCGAAGCATTAATTCAACCAGAAACCTCCTCTCACGCCGCCATGGTCATGGTCTTGTACGTCGCCCACGGCCTGTCTGCGCACATGCCGTCCGATATTACCATCCTTCTCGATCTCCAGTATCTATACCCCGTCGCTCCCTCGCCCATCTTCGACCCGATCCATCCGCGGAAATATGCCCAGCTTCACCCTTGACGAGGATATCGGCGAGCGATCCTCGTGCTTTATATGGAAGACCGGACAATTTGAATGATCACAAACCCCCAGATGAGCGTATACTAAAACTTGGTAAAAGTGCGTGTTATTTTCCTGTTTCCCTATATGCAACGCTTCAACGTTGTTCACATGCTCCGGGCATTCACTGACTGGTTGGATCTCCGTATTTATAGCTCTCCGCATCCTCTCTTCCCACCTTCCAAATCTCCTCGTCCACCCATTGCCGCAAGAGATCCTTTCCCCAAGTATTTCGCTTCATTTATTCCCATCGACACATCCTCATCTCCCCACGGTAAAGGGTCAATTACCATATCGTGCTGCTTTATGGACGGCACCAGTTGCATGGGGTAGCGTTCCCATTGTCGGGAATGTGAAGCTCCGAATTCTCAGCGAACGGATGGTGCGAGCTCCATCAGTTGTGGACTATGGTCACTACGACGCATACGGGGATGAAAAATTGGTTGTACGGTGGAGAACAGAAGGCGGCGGCCCAGATTCGGGGACAAGTTCAAGATCAACAGGCGGCGGCAAGGCCTCCGGTACAAACAGCTCCATAAAAGGAAATGCTGGAACCACCGCGGGTTCCTCGTCTACAGACAACACAAATCGCGGCTTAAGTGCGCTGTTAGGCGGGGACGCCCCCATCTTCAATATTGGGAAGGAAGAGCAGTTCAGTGGCCTCTTTATTTTCTCGTTCGACGAAGAAGGGCGCATCGCAAGCCATACTATTGAGCATGCTGACCAGAGCCATGGTTGGGATCGGACCGCCAAATTCGTCACTCTGACCGATTGGCTTATTGGTAGAGCAAAACGTGCTGGAGGTAGCAGTGCTGGCCCTGCACCCGCGCTCACTAGCGGTCTTCATGCTGGTGGGCAGGGCAAGTTTTCTTTCAGACGTGCATTGTCAGGGAGTGGCCACGTCGAGCCTACGAGATAGGCTCTGTTTCGTTGCCTTGGATTCTACATCTCCTTCGGCCTTCGTTGTTTAGACTCATTGGTGGTGTCGTCTGTTTCTGTATATGCCTCTTGGCTTGTCTTTTCTTTCTTTTCCTCTTCAAATTTATGTATAACTATGACTATTCATCTCTGTGGGTTTGCTGGGATGGTTTTTTACGATTATCTGTATACCCACCCCTTATGTTGCAGGCTGCATGCTGCTTTTCATTTTCATTCTCATCGTCATATTGTCACCTCCATCTCTCCTGTTCTATTATTTAGCAGAGTACGGCCAATAGGGTGGCCTTTACACCCCCCCCCCCCTCCTCCTGTTGAGAATTTCAGCGAAGTCCTCTCCACTCATTTTGTTTTTTGGATGGCCAAAGTCCTGGCTCTTTATTGTGTCTCTAGGAGGCAACTGCTCATGTCTCGCTACTTCAATTGTTCCTGCCAGAGAAACTAGCGAAAGCATGAAGACATCAATTCTTGTCTTATTTAGCCAAAAGCCCAACGAGCTCAAACGTCATCAAACACCCAAGAACGTCGTCATTGTTGCATGAATATATAGGCACCATGCAATGCAACCGTTCTGCAATTGACTGTTGGACTCGTCTGTATAAATATATCCAGGTTCCGCCCTTTTTTTTATCCACCCACTTCCATGTGTTCGCAAGCGAGAGACCTGAGCCAGAACGAGCCACGGTATATTCCCATGCCTGGCTGACAGCTGTCTCGTTCCCAAAAAGGCCGAGTCCATGCAGCAAAATCCCCTAATGAAGTCTAGTTGTCTTTACATTGCCAAAAACGGTAGAAATTTTGCTTGGCAGCTGGCCTAACGAGGAAAGGGTGCATTAGAGCACTTTGGAAATACAAAGTTGATATCCTTTATTGCATCGACGAGAACAGGTCCAGTGGAACAATAGTGGAAGCACATCACCTGCTTTCTACCTTCGGGCCTGGAATGTTCTACGCTGGGGGGCTTTCCGTGACCGTTGAAACCGCTGCCTCCCCCGGACGCTTCGTATTCCTTTCGCCTAGTAGACGGCAGCTGGCCCGTGGCGGGTTACATGCTTGAAACATTTCACATGCGTCAACTCTTCGCTTCATCACGGCCTATCTTTACTCCAGCTCCGGAATACTATCCTCTGTTCAACACATTCGCCTAGAGGCAATGCTACCCCACATCTGATTGTGAGAATTCAAGGCTTCCTCTCATTGTTTTTCCCAACCCTGGTAGACAATATAAACCCCCTGAATCTTCAAAAATCAACCCAGGGCCTTGCCATTCCAAGACTTCTCTCCGATGGGAAAGCAGCGGGCATATTGCTGGGGATCGGATATCAAATGCCGCCCAGACGAACTACAGATCTCGGGTACATTTTGTTTGTCAGTCATGGGCAAATCCTTGAAGCATGCTCAGACGCCTCACTTTCTCTCTGCCCTTGGTTGAGGGGTCGGGATATTTCGCTTGAAAATGCTAGATTTGGAAGTTGTAAACTTCGTGTAGATTACTACACATAATGTGACGGAAAACACGGTGAAGGGGAGCAAAGGGGACTTTTACAGGATAGAAGTGTGCGGCTCCGCCACCAAACGGATATGCAACGCAGCATCTCACCCTTGAGGATGAGCATGGCTATCAAAATTCTAGTGCATCTACAAAATAAATAAAAATAGAAAGAAATAAGTAGTAGCAAGCATATCATCCCAGCAACAAAATTTTTCTACCAAAAAGCAGCGTGCGATATGGGGGGAAATATTCAATGATACTTTAAGTTGACAACCTTGGGGGGCCCGGGGGGGGGGGATTGATAGGACAGCATCAAAGGTTCTCCCCTTTCCCAACTCTTTTAGCTTGTGCAGAATATGGAAAAGTCAGGGGCAAAAGTCATGAACCTGGTAGTTTGTTTATTTGGGGTTTATCTACACGATCCTCCAATGTCAAATAATAGTACCCATCATGCGAGGGCTAGGCCGTAGCCGGATGTTTCGACAGCTGTTTTTTGCGAATTGTTGTCATTTATTTGGGAGCAAAATGCTAGGTGATGATGGCTCTTTTTTTTTCAAAAAGTCCCGGAATGAATTGTTTATCAGCGGGAAGTGAGGAAGGGCAGACATCAACTTCTTACGCTCGGCATAATTTACGCTTGTGAAGAGGTTTATTAGTTATGGTGACGCTCCCGCAGAGAGCGAAGAGGCTGAGTTCTCCCTGGGTCCGGTCGTAGATGCTAAGGGCTGACTCTCGTCGTTGTTGTCATCTGTAGCGAGGTTTATTAATTGTTTGCTCTGAAAAGAAAGGAATCCTTTTTGTCTGCAGCGAAAGAATCTGATCTGAGCTGATCTTCGGACTGTGTATTCGGCGTCTCCACAGCGAGGGAATCAGAATTTATATCTTCCGGCTCAGGGCCACTTGCAGCCGCCGCTGGTTGGCTATCATGGGAGCTCACTTCTTCACTTTTCAGCGTAGTATCCCGAAACGCAATAACCGGGGTAGGTGCATCGAATTTGAAATCCTTTCACGGGGTCATAATTAGTCAATCTACGCAATAGATAAGGAAACCACCCAAAACTGAGAAACATTCGGGTGGTCATACAAGACCCGGTTCTCCAGCGAGTACACGAAGAAGCCAAAGAAAGGGTCTATCAAAGCAATAAGTATTCTTCGCGGATACCTCATAGTACTCAAGATTCTTCTTTTGGGTATATGTGGTGATCTCAGAAAACACCTTGCGTCCCTTCATGTCGACTTTGTTCACGCAAAGGCACACGGGGATCTTGATGAGCTTGGAGGGCTTGTCGGTACCAATGGCGTGCTTTAGACAGGCTATATCTGGTGTGAGCTCGGCGAGGAGGAATTAGGGGACTTGTTCGCATGTACTTACTATACCAGCTGTGGACATTCTTGTAACTTATGCGATTTGTAACATCAAACATGATGATTGCAGCATCTGCGTTGGCGTAATATTTCTCCAGCTTGCTTCCATCCTTTTCCTCGCCGGCAGTATCCCATAGATCGAGGTGAATTATTCCATGTGTCTGTATCTCCTTGTTAGTATTTGGCAATTGCGCATGAGCTCTAAATACATCTTTACCGTCGTGAACGTGAGTGGGTGCACTTCCACACCAGGAGTAGCAATGTGCCCCGCCTGAAAGTGTAGCTCAGGATAGAGAAATCTCTTCACTAAAGTCGTCTAATATGGAGTTTAACAATCAGCAAATCAGAGACAAACCCGGGGGGGAAGGTTTCTACTTACTTTACCCACTCCTGCATCTCCAACCACCACCGCTTTGAAGATTCGGGGAGGAGGATTCTCCATGTTTGCGAAGATGTAAAACCCAATTTGAAAAGGGGCTGATAGGATGAACACCGAACCAATCAAATCAATGCAGCTGAGATGTGGCACTGAGTGGAAAGACACGGAGGCGGAAAATGTATGAACTAAGAAACGCGTAGCCTTCAGGGGGTATATGTGTCTAGTTTCTAGCCCATTTGCGTAATCCCAAGCAACACAACAAAGGACAAGACAGAAGAAGGCGACCCAGATACTTTAAATATCGGAGCAAGAGGAGTAGGGGCGAGGAGTAGCTCTATCAAACAGACTTAGCCGCGATTGGAATTTCACATTGTAGTATGGCTGCCTAGCAGATGCCTCGTTGGTGAGGAGGTGTGGAATTAAGGTTGAAGGTGGGGACCCCGGTTGAACTCTTCCATGTTGCCACGGACCTCACTACAAACCAGGAGGAGTGCTAGGACTAACGCCAGCATCATGCTGTTTTCTCATTTTTCTGAGGTGGAATATTGTTCAATTGACCAATAAGTGGCAAGGACACGACCTACCGCTCCTTATACGAGACATAGTGGAGAGTATATGCTTCATAGCCCTAGATGAAGGTAGGTGATGCTTGCGTGTGACATAACCGCTGGAGATGGTCAGACAAAACTCAATTGAGAGGGTAGGTTAGCTGAAGAAATGACTCCCGCATCCTTACTTCTAGTTAGATTGCTGATACGCCATGGATGGTCTATATGCCATGTTTTCCTAATAGCCATCACTAGACATAACATAGATCTAATAGGCCCATGAACAGCTTTTGTGACACGCAGATTGGTGTATATAGGGGTTCGAAAAGATAGAAAATAAACAATGCCAGATATAGCCAGGTAGAGAAACGACCCATAAATGCCCAATAAATGCCCAGATGGTTTGTGCATAGCTTACCAGCCAGCAATTGAAAATATTCAAAAATACAAAACAGAAAAAGAAAAAGAAACCCAAATCCCACCCTTTACTTCCTTCCAGCCTTCGGTACGATAGCAGGAGACTTCAACGCCCCAAAAACAATCGCACACACGCCCAGCATGACCACCCCGCCAATGGTATACGCCGTCTCCCTTCCAACCCACCAAAATAGAGTGCAGAACAAAAGCGGACCAGTCGCGCGTCCTGCTTGACCCCAACTCCTCAATCTACCTAGGAATACTCCACGCTCACTTTCGCCAGCTTCAAGGCTGCCAAGACTATTCAAGCTCGTGACGACCGTTGCGCTGGTAATTGCGAGCAAACAGCCACCGGCGTAGAGGCCGGACACAGACGTCGCGCGTGCAAGTAGGAAGAAAGAGAGCGCACATGATGCTACTCCTGCGCGCATTGTGACAAGAGGCGGAAGACGGCGTACTACCGTGCCTTGGAGTACGGAGGCGAGAAGGCCCATGACTGATAGGAGTCGGCCGTTTAGGGCGGACGGGCTGGCGTTTGGATTCGAGCCGTAGAGGGTTGCCGTCAGGAAGGGGAGAGAAAATTCTAGCCCCGAAAATGGTAGCAGGAAAAGGAAATGCGTTAAATTGAGAAGCATTGGGTTGTTGGTGTGCTTTCTCAAGGTGGGCACACTAGATCCTGCCTTTGCTTTCTCCTTCTGGGCCGATGAATCCGCGGCAGAGCCTGTTGATGAAGACTTCGTTATTTGCAACTTGGTCAATCGAGGGTGCGTCTCCGGAAGGTAAAAGTAAATATAAATTGTTTCCGTCACGATGAGAAGCAATGAAAAGCCTGCAGCGGTCGCAAACGGGTTTGAGGCTATAATGGTGACATTCGAAAGGGCGGCGCCCAGCGCCGGTCCAAATGTAAACGCAATACTAAAACACGCTCCCACAAGCGCCATCGTTGCTCCACGCTGGCTTTCATCGCTGATATCCGTCGCAATCGCATTGGCGATCTGCACATTCCCCTCACTCAGGCCCCCGACAATCCGGCTACCGAGGAAAGTTCGAAAATCCGTCGCAGCTACCCATAGCGCAACGCTGGCAATATTCCCAACCATGGACCATAAGAGCGCTGTCCTCCGTCCCTTCTTATCTGAGAGTCGCCCGATAAATGGCGCCGCAATAGTTTGTAGGAGGGAAAAGAGCGAGCCAAGCGCACCTCCGAGAAGGACAACATCGTAGCGCGAATCGATAGGTTTTGAGAACGCATTTTTATAGGCGTTTAAATAGTGGAAGATGCGGTTTAAGAGCGAAGTAGGAGACGGGTCGCGTCCGAGATAGAATGTGAGGAGAGACGGAAAGAGGGGAAGAATAAAGGTAAATGAGATCTTTTTAGTTATAACAAGCCGGTTAGCTATGCGCATTCAAGCAGTTGTTCATGTCCTCTCTCAGATTGACCTCTCATACATACCAAGTCTAGCAATAGCGAAATAAACAGGATCTTCAAGATCCGTTTGCGCTCCGGCTGAGAAATCGTGGAGGGGGCCATGATTGCCCTATGTCATACACAATACTATCGTGATCATTTGTAGCATTTGCAACAACAAGACCAGCGTGTCTTAAGAGCAAGACAATCTCAGCAGCGAGTTGTCAACTACGTGGCTACTCAGGGTGGTGGAGTGGGCGGTTGGAGCTCTGGGTTTCGGAATCCACTCCGTTGACACGGTCGTTTATTTAGATGTGCTTGGCATTATTGGCATCGTATTTTAAGCTTAATGAACTTCCCAGAACTCAATCATCATAAATCAATTATTAATGCAGGCATCGTCTTTCCTTGGAACGTCCCTCTCATCAAAACATACCTGCCCCTTCGCGCTCAATCAATGGCCCTCTAAGCTAGGTCTTGAACATAAGCTACAAGACGTTGTGAAATTGTCGATTCCACTCTTATGATTCCCATGGTCTGTGAAACAGTCGAAAAGGGCCGACTTGATTAACACAACATGTTTCGCATATCTATCCGTTGCTTGGCAGAACTCGCTTCGAACGGAACTATGGATCTCTCAGGGTTATCTCAGGTTTCGTGTGTGCCCCTCCTTCTCCATTTTGGATACCGATTCGATATTTCTCATTTCGAAGACCCCCAGCTACTTGAACCAGACCATATGGGAAATATAGCATGCCACTGTCACCCCTTGGTATGGTAGTGTAAGTGTAGCAGGGTCTGTTATGCTCTACTGTTTGAGTGGTAACCTCACTATAAAGTTATCATAGTGCTACAATTGGGTTACCTTAGCATTTCATAATAGAGTCGGCTACCAAGTTTTTACTGTAGCAACGACCTACGAAATTCTGGTATTCGGGAGCATTTTTTGGTCCGCAGAACACGTGATCTGGTCGAAGTGAACCCTCTTGACGAACTTCCGTGATACTTCGCTTGCTGTAAGTTCCTATAGATCCGACGCAAATATAGGGAGTCAACCATGCCCAGGATAGTATGGCTATCAAGAAACAACAGCCAGAAACTAACACCACAAGATTGAAATTTAAACTCTGCTTGTGGAGGTACTCTCCTTGTCTCATAAATACCCTCATATCATTGCAACATTGTCTTCTAATCGAAATACTTATACCCGTCATCTACATGCTTCTCATTGAATACGAAGTCGTCAACGAAGTCACCAACCCATACATTGATATATAGCCCCAATCCAATGCTCTCTCTACCGTCACCGAGATCTGAGCGGAGTATCAGATTTTACTCTGCGAATGAAAGCATGAATGCCGCAGCATCGTCCACGAACTTTTGGGCGACCTCCTTGGTATAACTAGCTTCGTTAAAGTGAACGGACAGCTCATTCTTGCCTCGGAAGCTTTCGAGTCGGAGGCCCCTACCAGAGGAAAAAAAAAAGGGTAATTAGCAAATCCCTTTTTAACTAGAAAAATAGAATAATGCCAAAGTGATGCGACAGGAACTTTTGGGTCTGAGACAGGATATTGACGGGGAAACTTACATGAATGTGATGTACTGGTTCAAAAGGAACCGGACGGTTTGGACAGTCAACGTCTTTTGCTGACCGTCATCAGTGAACACCTCTCTTGGAATAAACCGCTCGTTGACACCATCACTGGTGAAGTACTAAAACAGAGCTATGTCAGACTACATGTTTCAATCACAACTGATGATTTAGAATAGGACGTACCGGAGTTGTCAGTCCGGTTGAAGGGACGTTGCCCCTAGATTTAATAGTGGATATGGTTAGCTTATCATTCGAATACATAAACCGATGAAGTCGAATCAGGAAGAAACATCTAGCACTTACGAAGCAGTCAGTGCAGCGATGAACTGCAGTTGCGCAGTATTCGCTGGCATATAAGAGGGCAGATTGATGGCCCCGTCATAACCTGCCTTTGCAACTTTCGCAGCACTGATGAGATACTCGCGCTGTTTTACCTTATCGGCATTAACCATATCGTATGATTTGATATTCTCGAAGATAATAGGAGTCGAAGTCTGGCATATTGGGTAGAAGAGCTTTTCACCCTGAGCATACTCGTCGCGGATAAACCGTCTTCCATTCACAGCGGAATATGAGCCATAGATTTGCCCGTCAGGGGCATCTGTGGCAGGCTTCGTCTTGAGAAGGGCCAATAAAATAGCAGCGTGTGCAAGATATGTGATACTAAAGTCAGGTCCCAGTTGATCTTTGACAGCCTTGTTGATCTTGTTGCTTTCCACCTCAGTGAATTCGTGAAAGACTGCGCGTGGAAAGCCACCAGCTCCGAGAACATCTAATCCCCAATTGTTCTATCAAGACATTGCAAGTCAGAAAGCAAGCAGCTTATTATTCGGGACTGTTTTTGTCTTACCATCATACGGAGCATATTCATACCGCCCAATTGAGCAGATTTGTCGAATTCTGGTCCCGAGGTCTGCTGGTTGGGTTTTCTCAATGATAACACTGGTGGGCTTAGGTACTCAAGACCTTTCTTCCAAGATGATACGCTTTCAACAGATGGTCCTATGGACAATTGGCTTGCCAACCCCCGGAAGAACTCTCCAGCCATATGCCGGAAGCTAATGCCATCAAGGTACAAATGATTTGCGTGAAAAACAAGGTGGAGGGTCTCATCACGGAGAACGACCGTTTTGTCGGCAACGGGGGCTGCGAGGTAGACAACAACGGCTTCTGCTTCAATGCTAGTTGATCTTCGCTTTTCCTCGTTTGCGTCTCGGATATCCATAGCGGTCCGCGTGCTGGCTTCGACCTTTACAGTCCGTGCCGCCCATTCTCTAACTTCGTTATCATCCTTGGGCTCAGTATGTTGTAGAGACACTGTTCCCATCTCATCCCACGATGCCGTGAGTGCGACTTCGGGGTGCTGAGACCGCAGCGTGATCCAAGCACTACGTACGGTGTCCTCCAGAGTGTTCAAGGTAATCCCATCCTTGTTCAGTTGAAAGCTGAACAAAAGATACATGTCATTTGCGCCAATTTGGTTGGCCTGTTTCATCCCGACAACGCATTCTGCTCCCGTTCCTCGACGCCTCCATACCGATGGGTCAGTTGAGTCCTGTTCCCAGTTGTAAAATTCCTCGGTAAGAGGAGGGAGTGGAGGAAGCTCAGGGGCGGAACCCATCGTGCTTATCTTGTAATTGTGGAGAAATCTGCAGGAGAAGTAGGGCTTGAATGCGGGGGAGGGGAGAGGTTGCTTAAGGCGTGTAGATTGCGAATGGAAACAGCGAAAAAGTCACAGCTTGATTAAACACCTAGCCCTCAGCTGGGGGGATGACGGCGTTAAATATATATTTAGAGGCACCCTGGCGGGGTTGTAATTAGCCATAGACAATCTCACAGGTGGGCCAGTGGGGAGTAGATTCAATTTCAATCCGATATCATATTGCGCGCAGGAGTTTCTTCCTCCGCTCTCAGCCATTAGTTCCACTTCCTTCACACTAGCAGCTCTAGAAGGATCAAGTCAAGAAACTCTCAACCTCTTGATTCTCAATAACTCACCTCTGAAAAGTGCGGGACCTTTCAGATACCTACCAGAGACACCTTTCGGATAACCGAGACACCTTTCAAATACCTAAGACATACCCCATAGAGCTGGGGTTCTTAATATACCCGGCAGAAACACGACCGCAGCACATGCCAGTAAGGGAAATAAACGGGGCTGAAGACGGGCGGATCTACCGCATTCGCTGGCAAGTCTGCAGGCCATGGCCGATGCGTTTGGGGGATATTTCCCCTAGATCCATTCTTGTCTACTCTGGATGCTAACAAGAAAATAAAAACTGATATGTAAGCACCATACATATGTTGTGACGTACCCTGCAGCTTGCAGGCACGAATTTTCTGTTTGAAAATCGGAGACAGTAGTAAAGTCTCCGGTGATATACCGATTCAAGGCAGCAAGATTGTTGATCCAAAAGTTGCCCCGCCCGCCAAGCAGGATCAAGTGGAATCTGCAGGACCATTGGTTGGCTTCTGATTATCTTAATGCCTAGCTAGGGAGCTTGAATTGGTCCTGAGAAACCCAAGCCCTGATAGACTTTGAGAGCTGTCTATATCCTGCGGGTGGGGTCGATAGCCTCAACGCAGCAGTCGTCATCGGCGACCCCGTAATCCCGGCGGTTCCTCAATTTTGAATCCATCGCCTAATAATCGGGAAAGAGCACTGGCTTTCGAGTCCAAAATGACGAAATACTCACATTCAACCCGACACATCTGTAGCTCGGAGTTGATGGTTTCAATCAAGTCCTTGCAACCAACGGTTGCCGCGATATCCAGGCCCCCGCGGGATAGTCGGGCCAATGTAACCCGCCGTCCTCACTATTCCGTAGTCTGGGGGGATATTGAAGTTCGATAATTTGAATATTGAAGTGAGCACAGACATGTTCCCGAGCGCTGGAGTCTGGTACTTAGTGCAGTTTAGGCTGGTAATAGCCCTACATATATTTCTACACCACTAGCTATCGGCTGCTATGATCACTAATCAAAGAGATTCTTGGTTACAGGCCTGACCTGGGGCCTTGTAGAAGCTCCTTTTATCTCCTCCTGATCCACGGCAGTAAATTGGGTCAACAACACGGCGGCAAATTTGGCAGTGAGGAAACCTGTGGGTATCAACTTGAAGGTAGTACGATACAGGTCATGCATAGCTTTGAGTGTAAAAATACATCTATGTGCGGCGATTACGAGCCTGTGCTCAACTAGGTTTCAAGCGTGGTGTCTGTAGCAATTCCTACGAGTCGTAGGGGCATCCTCTGCCTCCTCTGTTCTTCTGCCGCGGGGCATTCTTGTTTAGCGCTAAATAAGTAGTAAATATAGCTTCTCATTGCCATTAATCAAACTGTTTAGATACATCAGACGATTTCAAGGTCGATGATTTCAGTGTCGGCGACGCAAGCGACAGGTTGTTGCATAAATGATTTCAAGATGCTGTTGGAAATCAAGGGGTCTTGATGATTGAGGGATTGATCGGTTGAGGGGGTGTAGTGCTTGCATTGATCTTTCTCTCTCTCAGTGGGTCTCGAGGACGAGCAGAGAATTTGTGAAGGGGTTGAACGAAAAGGAGGCCGGCCACAGCCCACCTTGGCTTGCTTGGTAGCGCTTTGCCTGCTTCGGCCCTAGCGCCTAGCACCCAACTCCATGTGATCCCGTGTCACGGGAGTTTCTTACTGAACCGAATGATCCAATGATACACCCATCATGTCTGCCACTGACGAGGCAACATTCGCATGATCCAATGATACCCGTCATGATGTCTGCCACTGACCAACTTCGGTAATGGTAAAATTCTGCTTTACCCCACGAAAGAACATCTTCCCTTGCTTGTCCTGCTCTCCACAGATTCAACAGTTTCTTCATTCGTGATGATTTTGATGCTCCCTTGTTCTTGTTCTTGTTCTTGTTCTTGTTCTTGTCCTTGTTCTCTTACACAAAGTTCGACCTGGTTCGACCTAAGTTTCAAACGCTGTATACCTTTTCTAGTAGATAGGTTCAAAGCATCACGAGTAAATATCACTAGATATGCAGGAACCCTACTAAAAACCTGAGGTCGCCTATCTGACATGAGCTGTGGAAGCAAAAACCTCTCGCCATCCTGTCCAACCAAGCCTGGCAAGCTCTATTGAAGTATTCGCAACAACCTTGACACTGAGGCCATGGGACCGGTAGGCCGCCTTTCCATGGTGTTGTACCCCCGAGCGGTTGTGTCAACATTCACTCCAAACGAGCTTGTCGATCTTTTTGGCGTACGTCGCTGCCAATTCAAGCGCATATAGGGGCCATTCTCCGCAGTCAGGGGCGGTGGCAGCCGTCATGGTAAACACTGCGCATGGTTTCTGCCCATTATAGAGAAGTGGCTAGGCCAGCTCAGAGATTACTTAGCTAGAACTCCAACAAGTGTTAGCAAGTATACCACCGTCTGCCACTGAGCTGCGCATCCGAGAGTCTATCGAGCGAAAAATAGGTATCATAATAAGCAAACCCGCAAGGCTACCCAGCCACTAAGCTGGGGTGTCAACCGAACCACCTAGCCATCCACTCAGTCTGAGTTGCACCATCCGTCCTAGTTCACTAGACCCATCCTCGAGTACACCAATTTCCTCCATGTCCCCGAGAATTTTATCAGTATACTCTCCCGCGCCGGAAAGGTGAAGAATATGCGTGATCGCACAGTGTAGTGCAAGAAGCCGTGGTGATGGGGGATCTATCGATCGATCATGCATGAGATAGAGAGTGCGATTGACAGGGAGATTGAGGAGAAAAGGGGGTAGGAAGGTGTCAATTTGATAAGTATGTTCCCGGCCAGGGATAGCTTCAAAATAAACATCGAAACGACCAAAGAGAGAATGAAGATCGTGTGTCAGACTCATAGCATTGTAGGGGCGATCTATGTTGACACCGTCAATGAGATGTGCAACATCACAGTCGAACATATTGAGTATTGCTAGAGCTGCTTTCTGGGAGTCATCCTATATGATGTCAGTGACCACAAGGGAAACCAAGGTTTGGTAACTTACTAGGTTACTGTCCGCCCTTGCTTGTGTCAGAGAATGGGGGAGAATATGTGCTACCTCCAACTTTGCAGTTTCCTGTCCTTGGAGTGGATTCCCTTCATCATCCTGGGCATTGTTGGCATCCTCTTTGTAACGTCTTACTGCTTCGTCTAGATTGAATTTGCGAGAAATTACACAGCGGTGATGGTCGCGTATCAGGCAAGCGCCTCTGAGAACAGATAGCCGGTCGGGAGTTGGGCTGAATTCATGCGTTTGCCCTTGTACGCTTTGGATTATTGAAAGGTGCGCTGGGGTTGGCTGTCGAGTCTGATTGCCTGCGGCCTTGACTTGAAAATGGTCAGCAAACTTCCAGGCTATGATGACAGAGTAGTGTCCTCGTACGTAGCATAAAGAAGTGGTCAAAAAGAAAATCAGCAAAACTTGTCAAGTTCGTGTCAAGCCTCTGAACCAGGTCTCCATCGTCAAAGTTCAACTCTTCTTCGTCCGCAATATCCAGGTCCATAAAGTGAAAAAAGGAGCGGAGAAAGGTATCCTTGGACAACTGAGAGCGCGAATAGTCATACGTATAATGGAGGAGAAGAGGGCGATTGAATTCCCTCCTGCTGGGATCATCCAAGCCTTCAAAGTATTCCACGATCGCGTAAAATCTCCGTTGGACTTGGACGCGTTGGTCTGCGGCGAGGGGTTGAGGGCCAGAAAATTGGAGGATGCCCTCCATGGACGACTGATGGCGAAGCGGGGGCGGTTAAGCCATAGCTTAGGCTGCTTGTGAGAGTAGGAATCAGGATCAGAAATGAAATTCTGATGGATCATCGAGCCCGTTCTTGGTCTCGTCATCGCGTTGCGATCAAGACGCGAAAACAACCCCAGAAGCGAAATGATAGAGCCCTCGGACCGATGTTACCCCCCGTTGCTTGGCAACCGTGGCGCATGTGCACTAATCCGGATCAGGAACGTCTGAATTTGACGGAAACTACCTAAATAGGTAGGCCTAGCGTCCAACCGATTTGTATCAGCTGCCCCTTGTTGGCACCCTGATCGCAGCAGTGAAGATTGGCCAGAATAATGGCATTTTAGGTCCGCACGTTACCGTGCATTCAATTCCCTAGTTTCTAACACGGCGTCAGGACTTTGTCGCTCGAGGATATCTTGTTGGGGTTGCTAATATGATAACTCGTGGCTGAATCTGATTGCTGATTGGTGCGTGAGAGGTGGCTCGCTTGGTGTGTCGCTCTTTGGTTTTTTCGTAAACTACGACTTGTGGCCACATGCCACCACGGGACAGACAGCACATATAACCCCATGATTGATCATGATGACTTGATTTACTTATAAAGTGAGCATGGGTGGATGCGCTGCGCTGTCAGAAAGTACCCTTAGCTCGAAGGCACATGGAAACCCAAGAGTGAGCCAAGGAATTTTCTAAAAGCAGCAAGGCACCGACCAAAAAGGCCACTAAATGTCACAAAAAACCACGCCCTAGCGAGGTGATTTAGCTGACACCCCCAGTTACTCCGTATCTAGCGTCGAGATCATCAACCAAGCTGCATGCGCAAGGCTGTTTGAAATAAGGTTCCCTCCAGTGCGGCTGAGGAGCTTCTAGTGCGTTAGTCCCGTGCGAATTTAATGCGCAGTCAAATGCGCAAATGCTTACTTCTTTCGCAAAGGATTGTATCAAGCTTGTCTCCAGCGAACCAAGAAAGGACCCTGGCAAATGAAGGAGGCTAAATCTCCCCCCTCCTGCAAAGCTGAGCACTTTGGTCTCGTCAGCGATAGAATGTCCCAGGCTGAGTGTCAGCCGCCAGGCTCCCCAAGGCTGTCGCCTTTCGGGTGGATAAACCTGGCCAGCAAAATTATCTACATAGGTGAGTGAGTTTCATTGGTGGGGAGCAACGGTATAATGCACGTTTTTTTCCCTTCTCAACATGCGTAAGCTGGGATGTTGCGACGGAAGGTGATTGGAACCGAGGCGACTAACACACACAATTAATATCCAGTCTTCACTTTGATTGGAAAAGCCATATTCGCAATATTCCACCGTCCAGCCGGGACGGCAAGCTGGGCATGGCACGTCAAGCTCGAGGGCATGCGCTCGTTCCAAAGCGGGCTGACCATGGTCGAGATCCAACACGTTCGACGATCGACAAATTCGCGCTGCAAGAAGTTTGCGCGGGAGCAAAGGCTGCAAACCTCGACTGTCCATGTTCCTGATGGGTTCACAGGGCATTGGTTTGGTAGCCCTGACGCGTCGAGAGTGGTTGTGTACTTCCACGGAGGAGGGTATACGGCGCCCTTGAATTGTGAACAGCTTTTGGTTATGCAGGAATGTATCAAGGGGCTGGAAGATGTATCTGGGTTTGTGCTATCTTATGGTGGGATAACATGATCTTTACTATGCATCCCTACTAGAGAGACTGACCGATGCCTTTAGCCCTCGCCTCGGAGCAAGCAAACCCCTATCCACTCCAACTCCAACAAGCCGTGGCGATGATAGACTACCTCATCAACGATGTTAAGAAAAAACCAGAAAATATCATTTTAGCCAGCGACTCCGCCGGCGCACACCTTACCCTCGGTGTACTTCTTCACATAAGTCATCCGCACCCCAAAATCCCACCTATCAACAACCTACAGGGCTTACTCAGGGGCGCGCTTCTCATTTCCCCTTGGGTGACATTCGACGTTTCCGCACCGTCTATGCACAGCAATGAGGGCAAAGATACTCTCCGCCGATCTTCGCTAGCATACTGGGCGAAGAACTTTTTAGACGGCGCGGAAGTCGATGCGTGGAATACCCCTCTTTCCGCCCCTAGTGAATGGTGGGCAGATTTGAAAGTAGAAGACATCCTTGTCACGTACGGGGAAGACGAGCTTATGCGCGATGATATTACTACATTCTGCGCAACTTTGCAGGTTGGTTTAAACACTTTATATATATATATATCGTCAACTTCCCCGGGGTTTTTTCCCCCTGATATGGGTTCTTTCCCGAAAACCGGCTTTCTTTCTCCCCGAGTAACGAGAGCCCCGTTTTGGCATGCCATAATTTCTCTACATACAGAAAGCTCTTCAATACTATCATAATACTAAAAGACTCTCCCTCTTTCTCTCTAGGCCCATCATTCACGAATAACGACCAAAATGTTCCCAGAAGAATTCCACGGCTACGCCATCATCAGCCATTTCCTCGGCAGAAAAAGTGCCTGTGAATCCGAAAGATTCTATGTCCAATGGGTCAGGGATATTTTAGAACCATCAAACACACAAAAGCTTAATTAAAACCCGTTGTTCATCTTCGTTGCAGGTTGCGGGTGGGCCTTTTGGGGAAATAGGTGGGAAGGAGGAAGGGCGTATGTATGTAAATATGCTTAGCCTAAGCCCCATTTCCCGCCGGTCCTCGCCTGTTTTGTACGCGGCTAGACATAGATTACCTATAATAGGAGTAGAAAGTAAAAAACTTTCTCCATTACTATGCGGACACGGCGAGCAGTGAGATAGAAATCTTTCCGAGCCTGGGAGCAAGGAAGGCAAGAAAGAACCATTCTCATCATCAAGAAATGAATATTGTATTCTCCTGAAAGCAAACACCACCACACACCACCACCAAGCCCGCGCCAGCCAGCATACCTCCAACCCATGCAAACCCCTATCCCCTAACAACCCACGCAAAACACGCTCGAGAAATAGGTAGCTAAAGAAACCACGCTCCCTCAGGCTATTGAACGCTCAATATCCAGGGGGAAAAAATAGCAGACATCAACCCTCAAAACACCCCGGTGCCCCAAATTTTCCGTTTTAACAAAAGTTTTTCCCTTTCCCCCTTTCACAACCGCACCCCTCCCCACCCACCTAAGCCCCGCCACGAAGATAACCCACCGAGATGCAAGAAGATTGTAGATTACAGGTCAAACTGCAAAATCATAGAAAATAGAGCAGCGAAACAATTCGCCTTTTGTGGGGTGTGCGGCAGGATATCAGAAAGGGAAGACAAAAAATGAAGAATTAAACAAGGATATATGCACGCTTCGCAAAAGACATTATCAGCGTAAAAAGAAAATCCTCCCTGCTTTAGCTGTTTTCCTTCTTTTTTCCTTTTTCTTTTTTTTCAAACTCCGTTTCATCGCAGAAAAAAGGTATGAAAGATGGGTTGAAGAAGATGGTTGTTGAGTTCAGCAGGGCAGTGGGTGGGTGGAGGGAGAGGAGGAAGGGAAAACAAATTGTACATTGAACGAGTTTCCTTGGGAATGCTGGTTTGTCCAGGGGGTTGTGTCTGTGAGGAAGAAAGGGCATCTAGAATCCGCAGCGCAATGCATATCGCAAAAAAGGGCAGAAAAAAGTCATCGGTATTCGGTATGAGTGAACAAACAAAAACAATTGAAAGTGCTAAAATTTGCAGTTTCTGCAGCAAGCTGGGTTTGGTGTATATTGCTGCACCAAAATCAGTCAGACAAACAAGAGATCTCGTGAATCATTAAGTCAACACAGAAAGCGGTATTTGTCATGAATAACCTGGCGCACTTTATTTCAAAATTCTGTGTTTAATGGTGTCGAGGACCTTCGCCGCCAACGGGTGGTGCCTGGCCGCCCTGAGGTGCATAGCCGCCACGGCCACGTCCACCACGATAGTCGCCACGTCCGCGTCCACGTCCCCGGTAGTCACCACGGAAGCCGCCGCGACCACGGAATCCATCACCACGTGGGCCACCACGGCTGCGGAAGCCTCGTCCACGTCCACTGTTTTGCCGTGCATGATGGACAACCTGCTCAAAGCCATCGCTCTGCGCCACTGGAGTTTCTGCTGCCTTTGCCGGGGCTTCTTCCGCCCAGCTGCCGTCATGCTGCTGCGGGGTTGGGGCGGCGGGAGCGGCGGCAGCCTCAAGAGCGGGTTCTGGTTCGGGGACCTTTTCTACTTCAACCCAGTCTTCAGCTGTGGCGGAGGTGCTAAACGACGCTGAGGCCTGATTATCCCAGGCTGATTGTCCCGATTCATTCGCGGCGGTGTCGTTGACAGCGGTTTGGCTAGGAGGAGCGACATGTTCTTCTTTTTGGGGAGGGGGAGAAGACCGATAGCCATTGGTCGCTGCGGCCTGCGCCACCATGCTTGGTTCCTGAAGCTCGGTCAAGCCAGCATTAGTCAAGGTCGGATCCGAAACTGGCACGGATTCAGCAGCGGGGGTAGGTTTAGCTTGTTCGGTTTCGTCGGTCCATCCTTCCGTCGCGGGAGGAATGTAATCGAGAGAGGCCTGCTTGACGCGCGAGTCTGTGTAGGGCAAAAAGTAACCATGTTAGTCTCGAGTCGATGTGTAATATTGAATTCCAAAGGAGAACGTAATTGAAATGTAATTGCAACTTACACAGAACATCCAATGGCTGGGCATCAACGCTCGGAATTTTGTCTTCAGCGCCATTGATGAGCTTCAGCATGCCAGCCACAGCCTCCTCGGTTCCACCATAAACCTGGAACAATACACCCTCAAACGCACGGCTATCACTGGACGTCTCATCTCCGGAGCGTCTCATGGCAGCCGCAGCGCGCAAGAAGCGACTGAGCACCAGCAGTCTTTCTCCAAAGTCCTTCTCTGTAGCTTCCTTGGTCTCTGCAACGGCCTTCTCCTTGGTGGCGTCCAGCTCATCCCGGTGTGCCTTCTCCAATTCAGCCTTCTGAGACGCCAGCTTCGCTTCATAGTATGCACCGTATTGCTTGAATTGGGAGAGCTGCTCCTCAATCTGCGCAACGGTGGCCTGGAGGCCAGGCTTCTTCAAAATTTGCGCCTTCTGGTCGGCGTTGATTTTCTTCTCGGTAATGAGATCATCAAGGGATTTGTCTGAGTTTTCGGCAACAATAGCGTCCACCTTTGCTGAGGCATTCTGTAGAGCCCGATAGTTAGTACTAGGGAGCCTTAAGAGACAGGAGAGAGAGAGAGCTTAGAACCTACCAGCTTTTTAACAGTGTTTCGCAAGGCCCTACAGAAGAACCCAAGTCAGTACATGCGTCGCATTGCCAGAGTAAGGGCCACTCATCATCAGAATATACAATGGAAACAAAAACAAGATGTGAATACGTACTTTTGAAGGTCCTTCATGAAAGCAGGCTCGTGTGCGCCATGGCCATTAGTCACAGCTTCTGAAATGGTAGGAGTGCCAGGATTTGGCGTCTCTGTAGCAGCAGTAGAGGTAGCTTCGCTTTTGGCACGCTTCTTCTTTGCAGTTTTTGATTCAGCCTGAGGGGGAATGTTGGCGACAGGCGAGGAAGACATGATTGAAGGCGGGACGCGGGTGGTCGTGTGACAAGGCGAACAGTTTTGCTTACTCCTTGGAGCTGGGGTTGGGAAGACACTGGCGACAGTGTGTGGTTGTGTGAGTGGCTCTAGTAAGAATGAATGGATTGTGGAGCTTGAAAAAGCAGAGAGGGAGTGGTGGTGGTGGACTGAAGAGGACAAGGAGTGGGTGGTGTTGTTGTTGTTTGATCGGGATGTTGAGAAGGTGAGAGGGCGTGGTTCGTGTGTGGAGAGAGCTTCTTCTCCTTCTGTCGGCCTCCACCCTCTTCTCTCGTTGGGCCACAAAGAAGAAGCAAAGCTCTGCAAACACCACCGTCCATGCAGCCACAGCTTCACCCTTCAGGCTGAACCTGCACAGCTGGGCTATCATACAATCTCAATATACAAAAATAAAAAATACGACCTAATCTGCCTGATTTCTTTTCTACGAGCTACACCTGTGGCCTCACGGAACATCTACATCAGACCTTGTCAAAAGTGGCTGCTGCGTCTCTGGTGTACAGACATACAAACGTACTGCTAGGAATCGCGCATTTGGACCTATGGGGAAAGTGTGTATGCAGAAAGCCGTTCTTATAGCAGAGAGAGATTACAAACAGCATAAACCAGGCTCATATTCTTTTATTGTCACAAGCAGGGGTATCTTGCAAACGCCGTTTCCGTTCCTACCAAAAGCCCGCCCCCTCGGGGAAAACCGCAAAAATATCGCCAAAACGCCCAATACCACATAGAAAAATGTTGTTCATAATGTGTCTCCTAACCTTTAAATTTCCGCAACGTGGTCTACGCATCACGGCAGGTCAATGTCAGCGGAGAACATCCTGAAGATCTACCAGAGACCATGGGGCCATACCTCTGTGACTTTTCTAACGCTCTTTCCAGATATACCCTTTTCTCCGGACTTCTTGGATGATATTGAAGCCTCGCGCATCAGCCTTGGTGAAGAATCGTAAGCTACGTCTATCAACGGGGGGAACTATCCGAGGCAGCTCACTCTTGGAGAAAGAGCATGTAGTCCAGGAAAACCTGTGGCCCAGGGGCAGAAGAGGTAAGCAAAAGGTCCAAGTCAATTAGAAGTTTGCAATGCGATCAGGTTTAGCTCACAAGTATATCTGCATTCTTGCTTATGCTCCGTCGCGAGTGTGCCTTGACGATGCGCTTGACGGTCGCGCGGGGATAGAGCTTTGGAACGGCGACCATGGCGGCCAATGGGATAGGAGCGTAATGAATAGTAAGAGACTGCAAATAAAAGGGAAAGTACATACACACTAGAGGGTTTTTATTAAATAAAGCTCATAATAGTATGCTTTGCAGGAGTGTGCATACTACATAGTATCAATTGTTTATTTACATTGTCGGAGTATTGGATTCAACCTCGGAATGCCAAGAGATCACGTGTATTTGATATATACACGTGACTTGTCAGCATGATGACATCATCGACTGACCACGTGAAAGCGCCAAGACCAGAGGTGAGCGTGCACAAATGATTGGCTGTAATGTCCAGGGCACAAGCTTCCCTCAGAGTCTAGAGAGTATCAGAACAAGCAGCATTGGGAGGCGGGTTAAGTTAATCTTCCCACTCATCTTTCTTTTGTGTCTTCTCTCGCTTTGCGCCGGTAAGCTGTGTGTGTGTGCCCCTCCATCCTCTTATTGGTATTGATAGACAGACAGCCTTCATTGGCCGTGTACTTTGCTTGTTGCTGGAGCTCCGTAACGTATCGAGCTCTATAACCTGCCCATTCAAGTGACCGCTTCGCACACCTTTCGCCCACCATGCGTTTCGGCAAAACCTTGAAAAATTCCATCTATCCGCCATGGAAGGCCCATTATATGGAATATACAAAGCTAAAGCGATTGCTCCGCGAACACGAAGCCAATGTCGACGCCACCCAACCCGGCTCGTCGGACGGAGCTGCCCGATGGACGGAACACGACGAGGAGACTTTCGTGCAAGAACTTATCAATGTTCAGCTAGACAAGGTCAATTCGTTCCAGGTCGAGACCTACAAACAATTGCGCGACCGGACCTCAGAATGTGAAACCGCATTGGAGCCGTTGGCCTTGACGGGCGAGGGAGCCATGCTCGAGGACGAGGATAAGAGGAGGGAGATTGCTCAGGATGTGCTGCACAAACTAGACGATATTACCCAAGAGTTGAGCGAGCTGGAGACGTTTAGCCGTATCAATTTCACCGGCTTCCTGAAAGCAGCCAAGAAACATGACCGAAAGAGAGGAGCTCGATACAAGGTACGACCGCTGCTCCAGGTGCGGCTGGCTCAGTTGCCATTTAACTCAGAGGACTACTCTCCTCTTCTATATCGCCTTTCGACAATGTACTCGTTTGTCCGCCAGAACCTTGGCCAAGCACCTCCTGCACACCACGGGGATGGCCCTGCAGTCGACGTCCATCTGGGAAAGGACCAATACACCTCCCACAAGTTCTGGGTCCATGCGGACAATCTATTAGAAGTGAAGACGCGAATCCTGCGTCGTCTACCCGTCCTGGTCTACAATCCCAATATTTCATCGAAGGAGTTCGACATGACCATACGAGATCCCACAATCACTTCTCTGTACTTCGATAGTCCCAAATTCGATCTCTACAACCAGAAAGTTGATCGGGCTTATGACGCTAGCTCGTTGAGGTTGCGATGGACGGGCCAGTTAGCTGAGAAACCTGAGATATTCTTGGAGAAAAAGACCATGAGCGATGGCGAGGCCAGCAAGGAAGTCAGAGTTCGCCTAAAGGAGAAACACGTCCAATCGTTCCTGGATGGCACATACAAGATGGAGAAAATTGCAGACAGGATCGAGGCGAAGCATAATGGTGAAAGGGCCCAGGCTGACGCCCTGAGGAGGGATGTAGACGAGATCCAGACCTTTATCCAAGAAAATAAGCTCCAGCCAATGCTCCGAGCGACCTACACCCGAACAGCGTTTCAAATACCTAGGGACAACAGAATAAGGATATCCCTCGATACTGACCTAGCGCTTATAAGAGAGGACTCGCTCGATGACGAGCGACCATGCCGAGATCCTAAGAATTGGCACCGCACAGACATTGATGACAAGGAAATGGAGTTTCCATTCTCCAACATTCAGCCCGGAGAAATCGCTCGCTTCCCGTACGGCCTCTTGGATATCAAAGTCCGGGGCAGCGGTAAAAGAGGTAATCGAGAGTGGTTAAACGACCTAATGAGCTCCCACCTCGTCAAAGACGCTCCACGCTTCTCCAAATTCGTCCACGGCGTCGCGCAGCTCTTTGAAGACCAAGTGAACAGTTTCCCATTCTGGCTCAGTGATCTAGACACCGACATCCGTCGGGACCCCGAAGCAGCATTCCAAGAAGAATTGGACAGGCAAGCTAAGCGTGCCGAAGACCAATTTGCTGTTGGAAGCTTCCTAGGAAGCAAACACAGCCCGTCCATTCAGCCCGTAATCGGGTCCCCCATCACAAAAGTCACCACAGCCGAATCCTCACGGCGTCGCAGTTCCCTCATAGCCTTGCCCCCGAGACCTCAATCTCCGTCCCCCATAGCCACCGCCGCCAAGACTCATCTTGAACGCCCCATGCTCCCCAGCGCCGAACGCTCCGGCCTTCGCTCCTTGCTTCCCAGCTTCTCCATGTCCCGCTACGCGCAGGCCCACCGCCACCCCAACGCGCCCCTTCCCCCCGGCGTCCGACACCCAGGGACATGGATCAAAGATTCCGGCCCTGTCCGCGTCGAAGCCAAAGTCTGGCTCGCCAACCAGCGCACATTCATAAAATGGCAAAACATCTGCATCCTACTCTTCACGCTGTCCCTTGGCCTATACAACGCTGCAGGCGTGCATAATAATATCGCGCGCGCTCTGGCTATAGTATATACCTGCTTCGCGATCTTCGCCGGCGGGTGGGGTTGGTGGATGTATGTGGTGCGCTCGCGGTTGATACGGGAGCGCAGTGGACGCGATTTTGATAACGTGGCTGGTCCGCTGATTGTGTGTTTGGGACTGGCAGTGGCGCTGGTGCTGAACTTTTGGTTCAAGGTAGGTTATTATATTTTGTCTTCCCCCGGTATACACGGCCTGGCTAACCGCACCATATATATAGTACGCCGCAACAGTATGGAACGTGGATGAACCCCTCCATCCGGCCTCACCCTCATCTTCGATTTTCGACCTTACCAATTCGACCACCCTAGTCGCGGCGCCAGAGGGCGCGTTGAAACTCGTCAAGCAGGCCGGTGTATAATAGTATGATAGTATATTTTATACCCCTACCCAATCCTTGGCTTTTGTGGCATTTGGAAACTGAGTTGTGAGATATGTTTCTTGATTGTATATGAATATTCTTCTATTCCCTTTTGTGTCCATTTGGATTGTGGATTATGAGTTTGATGAATTTTGTTGTTTGTTTTGTTATTGACTCATTAAGGTTATTTTTCATTGATGTTATGAATACATTATTAAAAGAAATGTGGAGGAAAAAATCCTTCTTTCTGCAATCCCTTTTCGTCTTAGTATTTCTAGGAGTATTTATTTCACTCTGCAAACCCTCTCTCTGCCTAACAAATTTACCAAAGCTTGAGGTCATTATTAAAAAGCAAAATTAGCAGAAAATAAAGACACAAATAGCTCCATCCCATGAACTCCTTTAATTGCAGCCCATATTAAAACACCCATTTAAAAACAAAAACTCCAGGAGTATGATACTCATTACAATATTCCTCCAGTTCCTCCAATTCCCCAAACAACAATAACACAGCAAAAAGCAAAAAAAGAAAAACACCACCATGGAAATAAAAAGACAGAATGGAGAAGAAAAGTGACCTAGGATAATAAGAAAAAAAGACAAGACAAAAAGAGCCAAATATCAAAAAACACATACACACACATACATCATTGAAAAGAAACAGGTAAGTCAAACAATCCAGCCACCTGAGAGCGAAAAAGAAAAAAAGAAACGCCCACCGAGTAGGTCCCCCATCATCCCATATAGTCACATCATAAAAAAAGGAAACTTGATCTAATCCGCTAAAACGCCAAGTTTTATGCAGATTAGAAAGCGGGGGAAAAAAGAAAACGTGGAAAGAAAAAAAAAGAGCCATCTGAATCAATACAAGCGTAGAAAGGAAGAGTCGTGAAGTAAAGGAGAAAAACAGAGTTGGAACTTTCCGTGGTCAAACCAGCACAGGAAATTGTTAACGAGAAGGGTAATATCGTGACAAGCCGAAAAGAAAGAAAAAAAGGCCGCGGAGAGAAGTGGCGTCGAAATGGGGGAAATTAGGAGTAATACAGCTTAGAGGAACATATGTCCTCTAGATATTCGGGGTTTGGCGTAACTCGTAATCGGGTAGGTAATCAAACGAGTCGGTATCAGGGTTGTACTGGTAGGCTTTGAATTCGACGCCGTAGGGTTTCTTTAAAATAGCACAAGTTAGCCAATGCACCCACAGAATTATAGACAAATGCCCTTAGAATGGATATCATACCGGCTCAATCATATACACTACACCAAGCGGGACATCCAGGTTGGCAACTTCCTCTCTCTTCAAGCCGCGGAAGTATGCCAGCAAGATCCTCGCGACGGACCGATGCGTGACGAGAAGCACATGGTCCGTCATACGCTCAACTTCGACAATCACGGCCTTGAGTCGGTTAATAACATCAAGATAGCCCTCGCCCCCGGGACCTGGGTAGCGATAGTGCATCTTCTGGCGTTTTCGTGTCGCATAGTCATCTGGGAACTGACGGCGAATCTCATTGTACGTCAATCCTTCCATGCGGCCCGCGTTGAGCTCGTCCAGCATGCGCATCTCCTTGACGTCGTATTCCTCGTCGTCAAAGTACTGAACTGTCTGCACGGCACGCTGCAACATCGACGACCAAACGCAGAAGTTTCGCGGGCCCTCAGGGTTCTGGCCTGAATATTGAGGATTTGGCGGGGTGCTGTCGCCCGGGCGGGGAGGGAAGTGAGTTGAGAGCGCTTTGGCCTCCTGGTATTCTTCCCATGCCTGGCGTTGATGGGCGATGAACTTTGTCAGAGCTTTGGCATAGCGAATTCCGTTTTCGCTGAGCGGTGAATCACCTCCAATCCGGCCAGCGACGTCATCAAGACTTTCGCCATGGCGGGAAATCCAAATCTGGCGTGGTGAGAGATTGAAGTTTAAGAGGTAGTAGACAACCTGGGAGGACAGGAAGCCGTTGACTTGGTGTGCGACGACCTTACGGCTGACATCTATGATCTTGACGTACGGCATATTGTGCTCCTCTTCGTAGTCACCAAGCGGGACGTATGACTTCTCGTACAGTTCAACACGCTTTCTGAAATCCACCAACGCCGTGAGAGGATCCTGATCTCTGTAGTCGGGACCAGAGAGTTTCAGGCGCATATTTGACTCCAACAGCTCTTGGTCTAGACACTGACTTTCGAGGAAAAGAACACCTAAAGCTGGGCCGGCACGTTCGCGGATATGATCCATGAGAGCCTTGCGGCGCTTCATGTTGCTGTTTGTCGCATCCAATATACCGACACTGCCTCCCTGTTCGAGAATGTAATCCAAAAGCTCATCCAGTGTCGCCAGCGCAACTTGCTCTCGCAACTGAACAGCGCGTTCATTGTTGGGGTCAAAAAAGCTAGCAGACTGGTCCATTGGCTCCGATGGGTCCTGGCCAGCCGTAGAGACGACAGCTTTAACATGTTGGGAAGTCGCCTCCGGCAGCTTTTCCATACTTGAACTTGTAGAAGGACGAGATGGCAATTCCGACGGTGTAAATGAAATATCGGTCATTGGGCTTGCATTGCGTAAGGCCTCGAGATTTTCCAGGGCCGCTGAGTCCTGGGGCGCTTCACCGTTTATTAGGATAGTCGCGGGGTGCACAGCAGGCGGAGGTAGGACTTCGTGGTCATCATCCAACTTATTTGAGCTGCCACCACTAATGGACATTTCGCGGACCGAGTCTCTGAGTTCGTTCTCGACCAGCGAAGGTCTGTGAGCTCCTGGGGCATTGCCACCAGCGGCAACCCGTCGCCTTTCTCCTACGTTAAAAATCTTGGTATCGTGCTGCATCCAGTTCAAGTAACGAGCCATCTTCTTCGTGATGTAGCTTTTGCCACGGGCGGGCAACCCCACCATGACAATGACCAGTTTAGAGCCGACATCTCGTTGGGCGATACAGCCATCGGGCGAGACTTTGGATTTCGTCAGACCTGGGATGTCAAGGGTAGTAGCACGGTGCTTTGCCGGGGTTGAGGAACCTGAGGTGTAGGATCGACCGAGCCTGTGAAGGAGGGGAACAGATCAGTATGACTGAAAAAAGCGCTGAACCGTGACATCGAAGTTATAACACAAGCAACAACGCTCCAGCTGTGAAATGATAAGATAAGTGAAGATCCAAGGGCACCAGAAGGGGGCCAAGGAACAGTGACGTGCAGTAGGCTGCATTCTACCCGAGGGTATGATGGGATTATCGGGAAACTCACATCTGCGGAGACGAAGGTGCGGTAGAAATCGGAGTGTCCGACAAAGCTATGCCGACCCCATTTCGGTTCACTCCATAATGAGGATGACCAGCCGCGCTGGTACTGGTAGGGCCTCGATAGTGATATGCTCCATCCAGATGGCGTTGGTCTGCGAGAGCTCTCCCCACCACGGTCTTGGGTGGAGGCATCAGGGTCGAGTCGGGATGGTGGTGGTCGAGGGCATGGTGGTTAGTGGTCGTGGTCGCGTTGCTTGGGCTGAGGATGCGAGTTCCGTTCATATTGGTGCTCGTGGCTGCTTCTTGTGGTGTTTCTGCTGCGGCTGCGGCTGCTGAGGCCGAGTTGAAGTTGTTTTGGACGACGGACCGCGCAAGAGGCGAAGATGAGGATGACGGATGTCGCGGTTGGTACATCCTGGGCAGGATTTCCACCAGTCAGGCAACTCTTCTCGCTGCTATTGCACCCAACTTCGCCTCGCCTCGCAACTCCAACACAACAATACAGAATACTCGTCTTTCAACAAAGGGCGACTGGGAACTTGCAGATCGAGACAATAGGTGTCTGGCAAACACAGCAAATATGGAACCACAGGTTTGAGGAAGTGCATGTTAAAGGGATCTGATCCATTCAGTGCATTGTATAAGTATAATACTTGAGGCTGAAGATGTGATGAAACACAGAGATTCAAGGTAGAGAATGAGGAGAGTATAATTTACCAGGACAGAGAGCACAGCTGGGATGGTTGTTGGTCTGCTGGCTTCAATTTCTTGCTGTCATTGTGTGTCAGTCATGCCCACTCTCCAGCTGTGTTCCCAGGCAATCCAGAACATAGCAAGAACTCTCCCCAAAAATAGGATCGATGACTCTAATGACCATGGCCATGAAGAACTCTACTCACCATGGTTGATGTGACACTGATGCTAATGACTACTGTTCCATCATCTTTCCAACCTTCATGCTCATCTGGACACCAGAGCTTGATTGTCTATCTCTGTGCGCTGGGAAGTAGTGGTGAACTTTCATTCCTCTGTTGTTTCTGTCTATTTCTCTCTGCTAGGATTGACCAGCTGTTTATAAACTGAAAACTCTGCTCTATCTCTTTTTACTGCAGACTTTGCTTCAAACCTGCAGCTGCATTTCAACCAACTTAGAATATTGAAGTGCTGCATAGTCCCCGGGATAACAAAGCCCTCCAGTGTTGGAGTGTGCGAGGATAGCGTGAGATGGTATATCTGTGCCTATCGAAATCTGTTACATACCCTTTGATTGCTGCGGGCCGTTGCGAGATGATGCACATCATCTCCGTGGTTGCTTGCAACAAGAATGGTAGTAGAGAAGGAGTGCGGTCAATGTGTCGCGACTCGCTTGATGGTTACTTACCTAGGTATGTACATCGATGAACTTTGGATTTTTTGAGTAGAACAAAGGTTACATGCTTTTGGTTATACAACAAACTTCTAGACTGCTATGAAAATATCTGCAAATCTGTATATAAACCCTGGTATCACTTGGCTACCAGACCTTGACATCAGCAAAGCAAAAAGAGACTACCATTCCATAGATCAGACTACCTCATGTCATGCAGCGAAATATGCCTCCAAGCCTGCAACAGAGAGTATAGCGAGAGCATACGCGTCCATCCCAAGAAACTACACCCACCAGCCATCATTGACCTCATCCGCCTTTGTGGAGAGGGATAGGCCTATCCCCGAAGCTTGCCAAGAATATTCCGATGCAACATCCGCCCGTGTACAGTGGAACAATTATTCCTGTGGAATGGAGGAAGAATGCGCTTGGCTTCCACAGCTAAGTTTCCCTCCCTTTCTATTCCGCTGTGCTTCAGGAATCGTTACGTCACGTCCCTGCATTTTTCTCTTTCATCGCCCTCGGGTCCAACCTTGTTCCCACAGAAGTTACCACCATTGACCAGAAGGGGTTGCATGGCGCTTCAAAACCACAGGCCGTCCCAAGAAACCGGTGTATCTGCGACGCAGGCCGCACCCATAGCCCAAGTTTCCTGAAAGAAGCTCAAGCACATAGCACAACCATCGAAACAACGCCGCCACCTCGTACTCATGTAATTCATTATACCTTCAGCGACAACGTAAGGCCCAACAAGCACGCATACGCCGCCACGCTCAGCACCGTCAATACAACAACCACATTCCCACTCGTCCGAAACCTCTTCCTATTCAGCCCATCCTCACCAATCTCCTCGAAAAACTGTCTGTTGCCCTGTTGTCGACGGAAGAGACTAATCGTGAGGACTCCAGCACCGTAGACGGCAAACAGAGCGCCAATGCTATAAAACTCGGCGGTGAAAATCTTCAGCACGATTAGTGCAAAGGAGAATTGCGAGAGGGAGGTGCGGACATAGGCGCCTTCAAAGGTCCGTTGGGCGGCGCGGACTTCGACGATTTCCGATGGGGTGAGGACGACGGAGCGTGCGCGATGACGGCGCAGGTGATAACGATCTGCAGCACGGCGCTGGAAAGGGATGGAATTGTTAGCAAAGATGGAGATTAAACGGACTATTCCAGATTGTCTTGGGGTGATCCATAGCACACATGTTTGGGGATGGATGTGTACCTCAAACATTCCGTCGTTGGACAGACTAGACAGCTATTATAAATAGGTCCTGGGGGTTCCAGATAGCTAGTAGTACGAAGGATGCAAGTATTTAGAGTATTCCTCGAGGTTGAGCATGCAGTAGAGGTCGAGCAAAGAGCCAGTGTCACCTTGCATGCCCTCAGGAAGAAGTCGAGGAGTCCAAAAATAATATCTGTCAGCTATTCCAAGGCCAGAAATGCAGCGGGAGCTTCGTCTGGATGAACATTCCAAGGCCAATGGAGTGTTGACAGCAGATGGTGCAATCAAGCCTCAACCTTGGAAATAACAAGAGGTCATGGGTGCAGGGATGGTCATGTGCAAATGCAGCTTCCTCTGTTCTGCAGTTACCAAATACAAGATGCAAAACCCATGCAAATAGGTTCAGATGCATGTAATATTTGTAACTACCCTGTCACAACCCCTCCCCCGCTTTCTACAATGGATAGACAGGGCAAGTCAATGCTCTGTTCCCTCGGTGTATGTTCTCTCAGACAGAGGAAAAGGCAGAGTCATGACTGCACGCTTCACCTCTCCCTAAGACCCTGCTCATCACCAATCCGCGGCTATTGACCTCGACAGCCCTTCGGTCTAACACCCTCCGTGGCCGAGCTCAGACATCTGCAGTGGGGCCCTGGCGCAGAAACTATGGAGTGAAACTTCCCCGCAGCCTACGAATACATAATCCCTCAGAGATCATTGGCGAATACTGGAGCATCCCGTTTTCTTTAAGGATTAGTGCACGGCCTAGCTCATCGGCGTAGCTTGCCGATGCTTGAATGTCTAGGAGCGGGAGGCGCTGTGCGGAGCCAGCTCGAAGCTTGGTGGCCTTAAATATAGAGAGACAGTGAGCGGCCAGCTCATCTCTTCCTCATTATTATTCTTTTGCTACGTATCCCGTTGCTTGTCTTAAGTGAACTTATCCGCTCTCATTTTTCCCTTCGCCTTCGCCACAACGTGGGTTTGGCAAGCAACAAGCAACAAGCAACATTGAAGCTTTTGAAACCCATCAAGGTGTGGTGATTATACGTACTCACATTACATACTCTACAACTACCGGCTACCTACATACGACTCATTGTTACATACACCTTGATCTAACACCCGATAAAGTTGCACTATCACAATGGGGAAAAGGGTCTTTGATGCATTTGAAGGTGATACAGAGCCCCATATTCTGCATACCATAATCTATTCCAATGTCATTTCCAGCTCCTGAGAGATGAATGCTAACGGGATCCCACAGTTGCCAAGCATAACTCAGCCGAGAGCTGCTGGGTGGTGTTGTATGGCAAAGTCTATGACGTGAGATTCCTGACTCCTTTTTTTTGGGGCTCTGCCTCGAGGGCGGAATATCACCCCCAACTTACATCAGCAAGAGGGTGAGGAATAGCCATACTAATTAGAAATCGACGATAGGTGACGGACTTCCTCCCCGACCATCCTGGAGGGGCAAGTATCATTCTGAAACTCGCAGGCAAAGATGCCACCGAAGAATTCGATCCCGTTCACCCTTTTGGAACGCTCGAGGACAACCTCCAACCCGAAGCATGTTTGGGAACTGTTGATCCTAAGAGTCTACCATCATTACGAGTCAAAAACGAACCTGAACCCAAGTCCGCAAAGGACCTTGAAGAAGACCCTCCACTCGAATCGTTACTAAATCTTGATGAAATCGAACAATTAGCCACGAAGAAAATCAACAAGAAGACATGGGCGTATTATTGGTCTGCGTCCGATGACCTGGTATCCAAGGTCCAGAACAATATGGTCTATCGGTCGATATTGCTGCGGCCTCGTGTCTTCCTCGACTGTACCAGATGCGATCTCTCCACCAGTGCCATAGGCCACAAGCTGGGTCTGCCTATATATGTTTCACCCGCTGCCATGGCCCGTCTAGCACATCCCAAGGGCGAGGTAGGGATAGCAGAAGCCTGCTCAAAGTTTGGCGCCATGCAACTGATATCCAACAATTCTTCAATGACCCCTGAAGAGATCGCAAAGAACGCTGCTCCGGACCAGGTGTTTGGATGGCAACTCTATGTGCAAACAGACGTAAAGAAAAGCATAGCCATGCTGGCGCGTGTTAACCGCCTCAAGGCGATCAAATTTATTTGCCTAACGCTCGATGCGCCAGTGCCGGGCAAAAGAGAGGAAGATGAGAGGAGTAAATTTATAGACATGGCAGCGCTGCGCGATCAGGCCAAAGCAGCCGGTGGTACACCCCTCACTAGCGGCGGCGGGATTGGCCAGCAACTATTTTTTGGGACGGATGCATCCTTGACCTGGAAGACGACGCTGCCCTGGCTGGCAAAACATACCAATTTGCCCATTGTGCTAAAAGGTCTCCAGACGCACGAAGATGCATACCTTGCATCTCTCTACGCTCCACAAGTCAAGGCTATCATTGTCTCGAACCATGGAGGAAGGGCCTTGGATACTGCGCCGCCCGCTGTGCATACGCTACTCGAGATACGCAAGTATTGTCCTGATGTGTTTGACAAGTTAGAGGTTTGGGTTGATGGCGGGATCAAGCGTGGCACGGATGTTGTCAAGGCATTATGTTTGGGTGCAAAGGCTGTCGGCATTGGGAGGGCAGCACTGTTTGGCCTCGGTGCTGGAGGCGCTGAAGGCGTTGAGCGGGTACTCCAGAGTATGTCTTCCCCCTTAATCTATATCTTACCCTTGAGGCATGACACACCCAACCACGACTCTCTCCTTGCATAATAACATCACGGCTAACATTATCCTTACCCAGTTCTCTCCGACGAGACCAAAACAGCAATGCGGCTTTTGGGTGTCGAAAAGGTAGAAGACCTAGGAATGCAACATGTTCGTGTTTCCCCGTTTATGCACAGAAAATCCAGGGGCTATCACCGGACCCCCTTTTTCGAGCAGGATGGCTGACAGTTTTGATCTAGATAAATGCCCGGGCCGTGGAGCAACAGATTTATGATGGGCCTGCTGGCTTTGATGCCCTGGGAGCCTTGCTGAAACCTAAACTTTAAAAATAATTACGCTTTTCGAATTGTCTTTTATGATATTTTCTTTGAATGACGGGGTATATATACATGTACACAGCTTTGTGTGTTCATTGCCAGAAAGCACTATTTGATGGAGAGAGTCACAGCAGATGGACTGTGTAAACAGATATGTATATCTATAAATGACAAATCTTATTGAAGAATAGTGAAACATGAACCCTGTATAACACAGTAGAAAGGGACAGGGGCGCTTTATATATCATTGAGAGAAAGCATGCTCGGGTCCAGTTACTTAGCTCTGACTAGAAAAGACATATTATTTCGAGGCTTATTGCTGAAATGTGAGCAATCCAATTGTCTGGAGAAGGAGAAAACCAATAGTATATGTTTTACATACCCAGACCCCTTGCCTTGCCATCTCCTTTGCAGCAACCGAAAGCTGAGAGATCAGGGCCGGGAAAGCGGTGCTAAGCTGGGCATCCAGTGGGTGCTGGATAGGGGGGGAACCCCCACTGAATTGGGGGTGTTGGAACTCAGCACCAGCATCGAGCTTATCACCACAACCTCACTGAGGACGTTGTACTGTACCAGAGAATGCTCTGGTTTTCTCTTCTCGAATCGAGCTTCGATCATGGAGATATCGATTACAATATCATAAGGATCGCGGAATTGTTTTCCTATCCACTTTTCTAGTCCTCCTCTTATCTCATTCCTGCGCAGTTCATAGTTCCGTATTGCGAGGGTACATCTCTGTGCCATACACACCCCCCTCCTCTTTCCCCCAAATTGCTCTCAAACCCCTCTGCAATTCTGCAATTCTGCAACGAACCAGACCAACCACCCTCCCCTCTCCCTCCCCTTTTATTTCCCCTCCTCCACTGCACATCTACTCCTACCATCCATCGTGTTAACCAACTCTCTCGTCCCTTGCCTCACCGCACAACACACTCTCCGCCATCATTTCTCTCGCGTTTCCAACACGACGAAGACCCCGTTGGCCCAAGCTCTGCTTCCCTTGCGGAAGCTGAGACTCTGCTCGCCCAGCGCAGCAACAATAGCAGCAACAGCTACGCGTTTACGATCAATCCATTTCCCAGCTCATATTCCTCTCTCCGCCCCTCCACCGCTGCTCAGATCCCTCAGCATGGAAACCACAAGCCCCTCCGCCGCAGCTAGCGGCAATGTGAAGTCTCCCAGCGGCCAGTCCCCTCCCCCGGCGCCCTTCTCCTCCGCCTCTCCGGACCAGCATTCGACAGCAGACTCATCACAGGTCGTGGGCACGAAGCGGAAGCGATCCACCGAAGCGAAATTCTATGCGGTCAAAGTTGGCTTTCAGCCCGGTGTGTATTACAGATGGGATGAGTGTTTGACCCAGGTAACGGGTTTCAAGGGTGCCGTTTGTATGTGTTTCTGTTTCTTGCTCTCATTTTCTTGCTCTCAGTATTCTTTCTTTATTTTTTATTTTTTATTTTTTATTTCTTGCGCTACTTCAGGCAATACCCACATGCATATAGTCTACTTTGCCTGAAGATGCGGGAAAAGTGAATTTGCTAACAAAGCCATATCCATTATGTAGTTCAGTCATTCCCTTCGCTTGCTGAAGCAAATGCGTTTCTCACGGGTAGCAGGCCTCCCTCCTCACATGGCGCCATCCCCACGGTTACGAAATATTATGCTATCCAGCGCGGCCGGAAACCAGGTGTCTACACAGATTGGGCAATAGCGCAGGACCAGGTTCGAGGGTTTCGAGGCCCCAAGTATCGGAAATTCGCGACATGGGCGGAGGCGGATGCGTTCGTCAAAGAAGGCCAAGCAAATCAAACAGATTTAACAAGCGGGAGCACATCGTCCTCTGTTGCACCCGCTCCGGGCACGATGACTGAAAGACCTAAAGACGAACTTGGCAATGAGTATCCTCCTGGAACGGGTCCCTTACCGCCTGGTGCGGAAGACGGGTTTGATCCAAACGTCCTACTTGATCCAACGACCGGAAAGCTCGTATACAAAACTCCACAACAGCTACGGGCTACGAAGCACCAGGCGAAACCACCTGGCCCCCCCGGCATGTTGAGAATCTACACAGATGGTAGCTCTTTAAGGAATGGGACGACAATTGCGAAAGCTGGTGTTGGCGTGTATTTTGGACCTGGAGACGAGAGGTACTTGATCTCCTATCTTCATCATGATTTTTCTACCACCGTAATCAATAGCTGTTTCCGTTTTGTACTTCATCTACTGACATACGCCGTCTCTTTTCTTCCCAGCAGAAACGTGTCCGAACCTCTCAAAGGCACCCGACAAACCAACCAGCGCGCCGAACTCACCGCAATCGTGCGGGCCCTGGGCATCGCCCCGCGCCACCGCGACGTGACCATCTTCACAGACAGCAAATACGCTATCGACTGCGTGACCGTTTGGTTCGTCAAGTGGCAGCGAAACAAATGGATGACGTCAGACCACAAGCCCGTCGAGAACAAAGATCTTATCCAGTCGATCCTCGTCAAGATCGAAGAGCGCACACAGCTTAATGTCAAGACCCTGTTCGAGTGGGTGAAGGGCCATAATCGCGATCCGGGCAATGAGGCGGCGGATCGATTGGCGCTGAATGGTGCAAAGTCGGGCGCACAACGCACACCGGAGGAGTTGGCAGAGGAAGAAGGTACACCGGCGAGTGCCGGCGATAGAAATTCGCGGATCGGGGATATCGATCCTGACGACTTTGACGACGATGATGAGATTTGATATGAAAAAGGGTTGCCGTTCTTAGGGTGGGAATGTGTTTTGCCCAGAATTTGACATATCTGCTTGCACATTTGCATTTGCTTTCATAAATGCTTGGTCATGGTTATGGTGGTGTTTGGGATGAGGCTTTTTACCAAGGAACAATCAGCTGTTCTGTCTGAGTGGCCTCTGTTTACTGTTTATATTTTCCCTTGTTTTCTCTCTGTTTTAGTACCCTTCTTCTCTCTCATATTTTCTATTCAAAGCAAATTCATGTATCCAAACCTTGACCCTACCTACATATTTTAACACTTCCACTGTGCACTTTTTTGTTGTGGTCAGTCTGACTAGGATGCTGTGTATGTTTCTTTCCTATGTGCCTTTTCCCTTGAAAAGAGGGAGAAGGTTGTTCAGATATTGGAGGATGCCCCGTACTACTATCCAACTAACGCTAAAGTTTGAACTAACAAGGTTTTACCTGGTGACCCCCGATCGATTATCCCGTTCCTCATCAGCAACTACTGTCTCAGCGCTCTATGAGCCAGGGCCTGGAATTATCCTCCGCACTCTCACTATCAACATATGGTTTGGGATTTTTAAGATCCCCAAACTCCGCTCTGCGCGCGGGGCATGGCTTGCAGCTTCGATCTCGTAATTTAACACGAGACTGGCCAGCAGAATCTTGAGTACATGGGAGGCGAAGAATCGGCCGGGACTGAGGGTCCATTCGATCAGACAGTCAGCGGGCACAGACAGCGGACAGAGGAACTCATGGATAGAACTATAAATGAAAAAACGGTCCCAACTCACCATGCATGGTGCCCATCGCCCCAAGTGAGGAATGTTTGGGAAGTGGACGCCAGAAAGTCCTTCTTCATCTTCACTTGCTCACCAGTGAACCGCTTGGGATCAAACTGCATCGGATGCTCATAATGCTGCTCGTCAGTATGCACTGCCTGCGCTGCAACTCCGAGACTGAAACCGGCGGGCACAAAACTGCCGTCCCGAAACCTGTAGCCTTCTTCATGCATCGCGGTCCTCGTCATCGTACTATGCATTAACGGCCATAGACGCATGGTCTCACGGATGAAAGCCTCATGCAGCTTTAATTCATTGATCTCCGACTTCGTCCACGTTATTGGATCGTGTGGGTGCGAAATGATGCGCTCTGCCTCTGTCCGCAGGAGCGGGATATGCCCTGGGTACCGTAGAAGGTTTTCTACGACCGCGGTGAAGGTCCCGGACATCGTGTGCACGGCGGCTATGTTGTGTATGATGAATGTTGTAAGGATGACATCCGTTTCGTAGTATATGGGGTTCTTTGCTTTTTGCGTGGCGGCGATGAAATTGAGGAGGAAATCTGTCTCTTCTACCGGACTTAACCTTCCCTCAACAATAGCTTTGCGCTTCACAATCTCCTGACAGAGGTATTTATTCCCCAGCCGCCAGCGGTAGTACCGTGAAGGAAAGCAAACTACATTCGCTGCAATGCTTTTAATGCCAAAACTATCAGCCTGTGTAACTCTTTTCCGGAAGGGGAGGGGTTCTTCGAGCCTGGGGGAGCAAAGGAAACAATGGGAAGCACACCCCCTAAGTACCTCGGGAAATATACTCATCGCAGTGCCGCATGCCGGAATCGCTGTGATCGCTCTAATCATAGCATCGACGTACCCGCTCTCTCGCGCGAGCTCCTTCCCAATATACACTATACTCATAGACCTTGCCACGATTCCCTGAACTGTGTCCAGTACCTTTACCTCTCTCCAACCTCTATCACATCCATCAGGACGTGGCTTTTCCCACCTCTCCTGCATCGCCGTCACTACCTCCGCCGCGATGTCCGGCGTAGCGGGAACCATCACATTGGCAAAAAATCTCCGCAAAAAACCCAGTTTGAATACTGCCATTGACAGTTCCGGGCCCGGCATTGTATACGGGAATTGGACCACTTTGCTCATCGTGGTCTGGTTGTTTAGCTCTGCAGCTCTTGCGTTGCGGAATTCGGGTATGTATGATGGTGGAACCAGGACAAAAGGCCCAAAAATGTGGTTTGGCACGATGAAGGGAGTCAAGCCTTTAGTCTTTTGTTCTCCCACTTCCCCTCCGTTTATTCCCGGAGTATTGTTTTGTTAGTTTGAGCTCATTTTTCTTTTTGATCTTGTTTTTTTTTTCTTTCTTCTCCCACTCTGTGAGGATTATTTTCTAGGGGAAAGGAAAAGGGGAAAAGGAAATTTGCTTCATTTACCCGCTGATAGTGTTCTTCTACAACCTTTGACATATGGAAGATCCCGCGGATGGATGTAATAATGTATGTGCGGAGCGTGAAGGGTGTTTGACCGAAAGTTCTGGCCGCGAGGTTTACGGATCGAAGAGTACGATGGTGGTGGAAGAGCCAGAGGCTGGCGCTGACGAGGAGGACGCTTACACCTACTCCCAAGAGAGAGGTGTGAGAGGGATAGAACGCGTTAATAAAGTAGGTTGAGAGTGGCATTTTCTCTGCTCTTTTCGTTATCCCCTTTTGTTATATTGTCTGTTGCTTGGGTTGTTGCTGTGTAGCTAGTGTATATATGGTGTTTATAGAGCTTTGAAGGTGTAGTTGCAAATCAGAGAAAGGGGGTCCTCGTAATATCTATCCATTATCATGTGGCTACGTACGCGTACATTAAGACATGGCTTCGACCATGTATCAACACTGACTTACTTGCTCTATATACTTCAATCTTCCCAGTCAGGGGGATGACGCAAGATGAATCAAGACAAGTGATTCTTGAACCTCTATGGTCGTGCCATTGGAGTGTTAGTCTAGGTAAGGGTAAAACTTCTACTCTATACTAAAGGAACTCCTGGTTAGGTACTGCATACAGTATATATATTCTTGCTGCCTCACACACTGCCACCAGAAGTGCAGCAAACTAGACAACAGTTGAGTCAAGGTTGAGACAAAGATGGCTGAATTGAGTACAATTGTCCAGGTGATCCCAGGGGTTTCATCATGTGACCATGCTTCTACCACAAACCCAAACCCTGCTTCAGTATTCTGTAGGTCACTGTGTTAATGGTATCAACTGTGTCTGAGAGTGATGTTAGCTGCATCATCAAGCTGGCTGAGGAGAAGATTAGTGACTGGCAAACCTGCCAACCCCCCCACTCGAGGTGGATATAATACTAATGAATTCAAATCACCATAGGGTTTGCACCTTGAACAAAGTCTCATAGTCCACCTCAGCAGAGACATCCAAGACCCAATTGTTTGCGAAAGCAATGGTAACTACCTGGACTGAAAAGTCTGCAGCAGATGTCTGGTTCTCCAAGGGATCAGCTACCACTTGAGCCTGTATACAAATAGTCTCATATGGTAGGTGCAATACTGTGTGAGGAAATAATTAACTCTGCAACTTTCTCTTTCTGCGATTCAGCTGTTATAGGCACCCAAGGTTTTTTTTTTCTTTTTCACTGGATAATTCTGCCCCGATCATGGCTAATAGCGGGACAACCTCAGTTGATGGATTTACGCTGAAGATCAAGAATCGTTTGAATGCCAAACCAGGCAATGACTCGGGTCAGAACCATAGCAGTGATGCATGGCCATTCTCTTCTCGGAGAACTGACCCAGAGGGTTGGCGCCTTGTGGTTGAAGATCCTCCCGGGCGCCTGAAATGGAAGTATCTGAATACGGACAGGGAGCGTGATAGTCAGCCTCAAGACCCGACTACAAAATTCTTTCTTGGGCTTCCAACGGTCTGGCACTTGTCCTTCATCATCATGAAGCCTAATCAGATAGCGTGTGCTGACTCAAAGACAGTCTGCGCCGGATTTTGTGGCAGCAAAGAGGCCTTCGCAGGCGGTGTTTAACGGCGCACGTTTTCAAAGTCGTTTTCAGGTCCGCGAACTCGGTTGCTGGGCAGCCGACTTAAGCTGTATTCTTTTTGTGACTCCCATGCTCATATTCTCCTGGTATATCACCGGTGCTGATATCGACGAAGCTCACGCTATTGAACTGGTTAACTATTTATTTGACTGTCAGGACCCAGAGGATGGAGGTTGGCCAACATACATGAGACAGAAAACCACACTCATGGGGACGATTTTGATTTATGTGGCACTTCGGCTGATGGGAGTGCCCCCTGGCGACGAACATATGCTCAGAGCAAGGGCTTGTTTTCTTCGAATGGGCGGCGCAGCCTATGTTCCTTGCTGGGCCAAATTTTGGCTCGCTCTACTTGGCTTGTGGGAATGGGAGGGCACAGATCCATATCCCGTGGAAATGTGGTATGTCTTTCCTCGATTTAATGGGCTTGTCGTGGAAAACCAAACCTATGGCTGACTTAAGTTCAAAGGCTCATGCCAGACTGGATACCGATCAATCCTTGGAGATGGTACAGCATCACAAGCCAAGCCTACCTGCATATGTGCTACCTTTCAGCCAGAAGATTTACCTTCCCATCCAATCCTCTTTTGGATGAAATTCGAACAGAGATTTATGGTGAATTGTATTCCTCCCTGAACTTCACCTCCTTACGGGGTGAAGTGCTCATGTGCGACCGTCATCAGCCAAAAAGTCGTGTTCTCGATATATTGAATTGGACACTAGTCAATGTTTGGTATCCATGGCTCCGCCCAAAAGCGCTGGCGAAGAAGGGGGAGAAAAGAGTATGGGAAATCATTGAACATTCGAATAAAGCCTATAATTCCGCCGGGTTCGTCAGCATAGACACGTTTCTGAGTATGATCTCTTTCTACTGCAAGGAAGGGCGGGACTCTAAAAAACTCAAGCAAATCCAAGGAAACAGTGTCGAATATCTCTGGATGGGTCGCAGCGGAATGCAATCAATGAGCGTCCATGGTGGCCATACTTGGGAGACTTCCTTCGCTGTTCAAACCTTGGTGCATACAGGCCTAGCAGATCATCCCGAGTTGAGAAGTAGCACCACGCGCGCCTATGAATATCTTGTTCGGCAGCAATACCTCGAAGACTGGGCTGATTCGCCGTTCTGCAATCGCTTCAGTCGCTTGGGCGGCTGGCCGTTCACCACCCGATACAGTGGAGTTACCTGTGTGGACTGCACCGGTGAAGCGCTTAAAGCAATTCTAATGGTCGAAGGTCAAACCGACATTCCCAGAATTACCGAAGAAAACAACATCTGCCTAGCGGTGGATAACCTACTCTTATTCCAGAATGCAAGCGGCGGCTATGGTAGCTTTGAGCCAATTCGCTCCAACACTTTTACGGAGTACCTGAATGGCACGGAAGTATTCGGGCGAGTCATGATAGAATATGACTACGTTGAGTGTGCGTCATCATGTATCACCGCCCTGGCTCTATTCAGAACCCAGCACAATTACCGATCAGATGAGGTGAATCGAGCTATTGATCGAGGAGTTCAATTCATTCACCAACGACAACGCATTGACGGCAGCTGGCTTGCATACTGGGGAATCGCGTGTACGTATGCTGCGTTTTTTGCTATGGAGGCACTGAGCTGCGCCGGAGAAACTTATGATAATCACCCCGTTGTCAAACGTGGCTGTGATTTTCTCTTGGGCAACCAAATGGAAGACGGGGGGTGGGGTGAGACAATAGATGTATGTACTTAACTAACCCATTCTATTTCCCTTCCCATATTAACCTAGGGGATCCTGGACAGCTAATACGCGCATTCTGGCAGTCTATCATTTCAGGGACATATACACCGGCTGAGAAATCACACACTGTTCAAACAGCATGGTGCTGCCTTGCACTTATGTCTGCTGCATATCCCGATCCGGAGCCGATCAGGAGAGGGATCAAGCTCATCATGAGTCGCCAGAAATCGAATGGAGAATGGAAGCAGGAAGCTGCTGTGGGGAGTGGTATAATAACATGGTATGAGCCTCCTCTTTGCTTTTATCGCTGTATGGTGCTGACTATTGCTATTGTGTTCCACAGTCAGATACAGTATCATAACTATATTTACTCGTTCCCCATCCGGGCGATATCTATGTACATGCAGAAGTATGGCGACAATCCACTCCTTACATAGTCTCCTTTCTTTCTTTCTTTTATATATTAATTTCGGCAAGTCTGGAATATGATATGAATACAATCAGACTTTGAAAACTCATCCAATGGATGTACTATTTTAAAGTAGTAAAGATGTGTAAAGGCAGATATGATATAAGAATGGGGAAGGTCTCAGCATTATACTTAACTCCTAGACCTGGCAAACATTAATTTCTTCCATATCAAGTTTCTAGGTCTAGCGAATATTCAATTTTATAATATTTCCTGTATCAAGCTGCTACACTGTTGCTTATTTTGTCGTACCACTGAGCCAAAAGGTTTAGCCCCCAGGCTCTGCTGGTGGGGCTATATCTATCCCTCTGACATATTCCTTGTCCATATAACTATGTTTTCATATTTCAGCAGAGGCTTCCCCCTGTTTTTCCTTTTGCCTTCTTTTTATGACTCAGCTCATACTGTTTCTGGTGCGGTTGCTAGGGCTGTAATGAATTAGAGGAATTACCCATCTTCTCCATCCCATATCTGCCTGCAGGGAATTATAATGCTACTATATTTTCCCTTTCTTACTTTACCACAGCAGATTTCTGGTCTGCTCGAACAAAGCCTTGCTAGGAATTGATGGTCTATTTGTGAGGGACTACACGGCCCCACACTAGTGGTCACCACTCGTAGAAAAATAAAATCTCTGCCGATGTCGTCGACCGCCAGAGCTACATAGCTAGCCATTCCACGTCGTGTCAGGGGCGAAGCGTTCTTCGCTCAAAGAATCTCGCGCGCCTAATCGAAGCGATTTGGAAGAGCTGTAACCCCCATTCCAAAATGACCCATATGGATACTATGGTTCCTGGAACCCGCCGTCTCATACGCGCCCGCGGAAAACTCAGAGGGTGGCCTCGATGCGATGGAATGACAATCTCAAAAAGTGCTTACGCTCCTAAGAAGGTTCAAACCATGGCGCATCTAACATACCTCCCACTTGAAATCCTATTCTGCATAGTTGGGTACTTGAGCTCGCATGATCCTTTGAGCATGCTGCGCTGCAGCAAAAAGCTCCATCATGCTCTTGAGCCTGTGCTTTACAAGCGCCTAGATGCGCTGAACAATGCCATGTACTGGGCCTGCGGGACGGGGAATCTAGCCACGATTCGCGTGGCCGTCAGTCACGGCGCGTCCGTGAGTACAGCCTATAAAATCCGACGCATAGCCGGACCAAGTCGTAGCCCTCGCGCTCAAAATACAAGGCCGAAGCGCGCCGAAAAGACGTCTACGTTATACCTAGCCGCGATGAAGCGGCGGCTGGATGCTTTTAATCTCTTGATCGAACTGGGTGCGCGTCTCGACGACCCTAGCGTGCCAAAGGGAGTGGCCAACAGCTTGATTTGTTGGGTCAGCCACCCGCATCAGAATTGGAGTCATCTGCCAGCTTTCATCGGGGCGGGATTTCACGAGCAGGTTCGGGCTAGAAACGGCGGGAAGCTTGGCTTGGATGTGGCCCTGATGATTTTGAACTGTGAGGATTTCCCGGCGTCGCCGCTGGATTTGATACAGCAGCTGTTTGACGATAGTGAGAGCTTGAATAGGGTGTACCGTCCCTTTGAAACGTACAGCTCCATGTCACCATTGTCAGCCGCTATATGGACGAACTCGCGAGTATGGTTCGAGGTCCTCATTGCGCGAGGGGCTAATATCCACGGTCTTCCTTTAGCTAGCATGGCCTCGCGGGTGCCGCTGGAAATTCCGGTGTTTGCGGCGGCGTATACAATGCTCAAGCACCGCAGCACGGATATGCTGCAGCTGTGTCTTGACCACGGCGCGGATATCAATCATCATTTACCAGCTATTGATATCATGTTCACTTACAAATTTTACACCACCATGCCGTTGCTCTCGTATCTCGATACGATCGACGATGGAGATGACCTAGTGGCCGAGCAGTTGACTTATTTATTCGACCATGGAGCATTGGACCGGAGCAACGAGGCGATTGTATCCGGTTCCTAGACTCGAGAAGACTACGATCCCGTCATGCCATCTGGCATCAGTCGTCTCATCGATAAATGGAGGGTTGAAAAACTCAACGTCCCAGCTTTCCTTACCGCGATTAAGGTCCTTTTTCAACACTGGCAGGACAAAGAGACACTTACCCGTCACTTGTTGACAAAGTACCACCAGAGTTTCCCGGAGGTATCGGAAGGCGAAGAACCAGGAAGCGCACAAACTGGGTGGCAGAACCTGCTGGCTATCCTTCTCGAGAGCCCAGGCTACCCTCCCGATCACACCAAGCTCCTCTCCCAGCTGATTCATGACAGTTCCAAATATCATGCAATACGGTGCGGTATCTGCAGGACGACAATGACCCGTCTCATAGCTCTAGGCGCGGGTATCGATGCGCGCATTGTCGAGCCGCACGGCTACACGGCATTGCACGACCTATGCCTAGCAATTCGCCATGACAGCGCGTTTCAATCACCCCTTGATATCTCGAAGCAGGCGTATCGTTTTGAGGTTTTGATCGGGAGGTGTGGGGCGGATCCCTTGATTATTTGTGAGGGTCAGACGGCTGTTGATGTATTGCTGACAGATCCAAGGCTGGAGGATAAAGGGTATAAAAAAGTGATATCTGAACTCGTGGATATTTTAAAGGGAGAAAGGTCTTGAAATAAGGAGCGTTATAATTAGCCCTCTCTTTTACGATTCCTGTGACCATCAGGAGCATTTGGGATAGGGCGGGATTTGCTCACCAGCCCCCGAGCTTAATCTAGTCTGTATAACATAGTGAAAAGGGAGGGGGAAATTATCAACGTAAAGCCAAAAGGAAATAGGACGTTTGTGCTGGCTAGGAACCACCTATGGGTGTTGCTCAGACTGTGAGAGAGAGCCGAACAGTCCTGGAAAAGCTGGCTCTTTTTACGGAAGTTTACCCCTGAGTTTCCACCCATAACTCACAGTGCAGGTATTGAGATGGTCATCGCTTGTCTAACTATGAGGCTATCGATGAAGTCTGAACGTTGCAAGGGATGGAGGGGCTCTTAAGGGGGTGGTTAGAGCAATGGAAGGTAGGGAGAATAGGTTGAGTTGTGTATGATGCATTCAATGGCTTTCAGCATGGATCAGGCAAAGCTTGTGTTTAGATTATTGATTAAGGGGATGCATGGCCTATATAATAATACAGACATCACTATGTGCCATAAACAGTCAGTACATACTCTACGCTCAACCTCCGTATACGCGGCGAAAATCCATCATCGTTGAAAATACGGAGTACTTGACTCCGTATTCGGATCGCAGCTATGATCGCGCATATATGGAACCCCAGCATGCATGCTGCAGGCTTGCAGCCGACCGAATCAAATCCTTGAATCCTCCCTGCATATGGTGGCGCAAAGTATAAAATGGACGCAAGCAAATGATATCAGCCCAAATCCAACAAAATAACTTCGGGTTCCCAGGGAAAGGTGCATGCTCATTCGGTCTGTGCTTTCAAGAGTGATGTCCCGCCCCAATTGTGCACCTTCTTCGTGCGCAACGTCGAGGGGAATGCGGCACAGGAACATCTTCGGTCTTGTGCATCCTTCTATGATCATTCCATTGTTCGGATGCCCTTCCCACCAATACCATGCACCAAACCCACCCAGGATATCCCGTCCTCCTGCTAAACGGGCCCCATAGCACTAACAGGGTGTGCCTGGACACAAACTGGACCTGGGCCTCGTCCAGGTTACGCGGAAAGGGAGCGCATCCCCCTGTACAGAGTTTACCATGGCCCTACACACATAGCATAATAGCACATATAATTCACAACAATCCGCCCATGTATGTATGTATGGGTGTGGCTGATTTCTCAACCTTCTTTGTTTGACACCAACAACAATTCTTTTAGCCATTCTTCTCCTTCGTTGCGGTCTATTTTTCTGCTCCCGGTCCCATTCTTTTTTCCCTTGGAGCTCTATACCAGTCTTTCATAGTTTCTCTCGTTGAGGAACAATGATGAAGTCAAACAGTGGACAATAGCATTTACGATGCATGAACCCTTTTACACAACGTCGACAACACGACTAAATTAAAGAATTTCTTTGGGGCGAGTTTGCTCAAAAGGAAAGCTGCCTGTCATTCCCTCTCCCACCTTCGTGCCACGTTTGAAAGTTGAAGAAAACGCTGCTCTCTCTTCATTTAGTTCTATACTTCCCCCACTCTTCTGGAACCTCCTACTTCACAATACACCTGTCGAGTGCAGAAGCACGATGGACACACATGCTATTGTTCCTGATGGTAATGGAGCTGGCCCCGTTATCGAGGCTGATGTGAGTTCTCATTTTCTTTTCTTCCTTTTAGCCGGGGAAAGGGGTTGATTCTTTCTTTAACCTATAAGGGGACAAAATGCACATATTGACTGCAGAAGGCTTATGATTAACAATATATAGGACTCCAGTGGATGCGAAGTAGACTGTATTGAGGGACCGTAAGCGGAGCCATTTCCTATCAACTCTCCTAGTCAACTCTTCCCTATAGTCGATAGCCACACCTATCACTGTTTCTGGCTCTGACATTGTCTGCCTCTCTTGATTAACGGCAGTCGCTCCTATACGACGTCTCTTGCCTCAGCTGTGACCAAGTACCGGTTCGTCCTTCACCCTGTCTATTGAATACCTCTTCGGGTAGAACTAATCTGGCTGGATAAAATATCTAGATATGAGGTATGGAAGCAGAATATACACCCAAAGGGTGAAAATATAGTCATCTAAAGTCAGAAACCGTCTTTTATAGAATGGCAGGCGATACCATGGGTACCGAGATGGGGCCTATTTCCTAGTAAGGATTATTCTCAAACCCCCCTTAATAACTTTCTATTTTCGGAATGACAAGGCCATATACTACACCTACAGGCTGGCACACTGACAGGAAACATATGTGTTCACACAGCCCAATGATAAGCAGGAGCAAAACCGCTTAGAACTAGTAAGTACTGTACATACATACATACATAGATATCTGTTTAGCGAGCACTTCCCACCGTTCATTGAAAATTTTGGAGGCGCAAACTTGCTGACCAGGAGAATCATAGGTCCATCATATCTATACCCGATTGCTGAATGGGCAGCTATACCGCGCCCCCTTGCACGAGAGCCCCAAGCGAGTGCTGGATCTCGGAACAGGGCGTGGAGATGTATGTTGTTCCCCTTGAGAACCCTGGGTTTTCAGTATCTAGCCCCTTTGTGTGGTTTAAGGCTTGCTGATAAAACATTCATAGTGGGCAATAGCGTTTGCGGAGTGAGTGTGCAGTAGATAACAGAGAGATATATATACATATGTCCCCTTTTGCCCCTACTTTATTGGCTAACATTCTAAAAGTCAGCATCCAGAGTCAGAAGTGCTCGGTTCGTACTCTCTGCTAGTTACCCCAGATTCCGCCATCCCGAGCCTCATCAGACAAAAAACTCGAAACAAACCCGGAAAGATATATTATTGACCCAACCAAACATCCTTAGGAACTGACCTAAGTCCCATCCAACCATCCTGGTTCGTCCTCCCCTCCCCTCCTTATACAACCTTCTTACCAACCCACTCACCCCAGGACCCTGCCCAACCTAACCTTCGAAGTCGACGACATCGAATCCCCCTGGCCCTACAACGCCTCGACCCCAACATTCTCCTACATCCACATGCGTGATCTCTCAGGCAGTATATCCGACTACCCCTCTCTCTTCGCGCAAGCATTCACCCACCTCCAGCCATCCGGGTACATCGAGCTTCAAAGTCTCGAAGCAAGCATCCACTCGTCTCCCTCCTCCTTTTTCCCCTTCTCCTCTTCTTCCAGCACGCAATGTCTCCCCACGGCACTCCGCTGGCTCTCACTCCTCGCCTCCGCGCACACCAAATCCTCCCGTCCACTCCATCCCGAAGCGGGCTGGAAATCTCAACTCCAAGCCGCCGGCTTCATTGACGTTGTAGAAGAAAAATATTCCGTCCCGCTAACCGCGCCTTGGTCTTCTTCTTCTTCTTCTTCTCCTCCTGCTCAGGACGAAAATCTAGCAACATCGGGAGGAGCAGGCGAGTTAGGACGGTATATGCAGGCGAATATGCACGAGGCGGTGGAGGCAATGACGTTGGCGCCGTTTACGAGGGTGCTGGGGTGGGAGAGGGATGAAGTGGATGTTTTGGTGGAGGCGGTTAGGAATGATTTGAGTTGTGAGCAGGGAGGGTTGTGGATGTGGGTTTGGGTCGTTTATGGGAGGAAGCCGGCGTAGATTTTGTCTAGTGGAGTTGGTTTCCATTTTGCGGGGGGTCATAGAGAAGCGGAGGCGAGTTTCGTGCTGGACGGGGTTTGTTTAGGGCTTATATTCAAGATATCTTTTGACCGGCTTGATAACGAGAACAATATGTTTAATCAATGTGGTTATGATTATGGTTTCACGAAGGCCGAATAATGAAATTTGTGACTTGATTTTCTTGATTTCTGAGATATATCTTTCTCATCTTCCCCCATCCACACCTCCATTCTATGCATGGTATCAAATGGTCACCCGTATATATATACATCCCGGAAGTAAGTTGACGGGTGAAAAAAGAAGAAAAATAAAAGAAAACGGACATGCAGTAGAAAAAGTTATTACAAACACATAAGTGGTCTCTAGCAAAGGTACAAAAGCGAAAAGAAATGCGTGTTAAGGGTACCGGAAAAGATTAGGTGAGGCGCATAATAGCTCGGGGAGCATGAAAAAATGAAAAGGCTGAGAATCAGCGGGGGGTTGGTGGGTTAGATAGAATACATATATGATATACACGACAAGCGAGAGAGCAATAGGGAGGGAAAAAGGCGTCTCATCACCCAGAAAAAAGAGGATCTAGAAAACATACTGCTCGAGGCATTAGCAAACATGCACCGACAAGAGAAAAAAAAAAGGGTAAAAAGACCAAGTTGAGGGCTCTTGAATTGAAAGAAAAAAACTTACAGGAATAAAAAGATACGGCACAGCTTTCTCATACTCAGTCCAGGCCTCGCCATATTTTTCTCTGCAGCGCGCGATATCGCGCATGGCACGGTGGGTAATCATCGCGGCGAAGAAAACGGGGTAGAACCATGGGAATGGGCTTTGGAACCCAGTGATCAAGCCCCAGTTTAGCGCAAAGTACAAGTCACATGTATAATGGATCTTGCGGGCGTAGCCATCTACACAGGGTGAGCACAAATTTATTAGCATCATGATTAGAGAATGGGGTATCATGATAGAAAAGAGGAGAGGGGAAAACGTACACCACCCATCGACCAGGATGGTATGGCCATCCTTAGACGTGATTGTGCGTGGATTCTTGATCGTCTGCCAAGGGACCTGGGGGAAGGTCTTGCGGAAAACCAAGTGGCCGCGCTGCTGCTGACGGAAGCGGTTCTTCTGGCTATTGGTGGAATCCCACACCCAGTAGACGAAAATGTACCCGATATATAGAGCAGCAAGTGCATATCTGTTCCATCGGTACTCGGAGGGGTCCCGGTTGGCGAGGTTGAGGGTACAGTAGCAATAGCTCAGGGGCACACCGGCAAGGTTCCAGAAAATGAGCATAAAGCCCCATTTCTCGTAGTACATGTCCCTATAACACAACATGTTAGGCAAATTCTTACTTTAATGCGAAGGAACAAGGCAACATACCATGTAGGCGTGATCAACTCTTCACCCTTTGAGCACGCATTCGCGTACAAGAAGTGGGCCATGAGCAAGAATCCAACTTCACCGGAAACATATCCATAAGTCTCCCACTGCCTCGCAGCCGCGGCCAACGAGAGGAGGAACAGGATATACCACGGCAAGCGGACCTCGAAGAACATCTTGAAGTCTAAGATGCCAAACAGCCTAGGATTCAATTCGGCGCCCATAAAAAAGTCGTAGATATGGTGACCTGTGCAGCGATGTTGTGCGCCGCGTGCAAGCGCTGAGAAGTACGCGATGAACGAAATCACGAAGCCGGTGATGATGGCGACGCTCATGATGGGACCAAACTCATCAATGATGGTATCCAGCCTGAACAGACCGCTGGCGTGGAGACCGATGGCAACGACGATGGTGGTCCAGAATGACCAAACCGCGGAGCAGTAGTAGGGCAATTGCTTGCCGTCTAGGTGCTCCAAGGGTCTCCCCTTGATGGTAATGCCAGGGAGGAGCATGTAGCAGAGACCCTCGAAGATGAAAAAAGTCCAGTAGATTGCCCATGCCTTGGGCGAAGGGAAGGCGCCTTCATAGCACAACTGAGCCAAGTGTTTGATGAAGTCTCCCATGCTCTGTCCCTCAGCGGGCAGAGGCAGTTTCCCATCGTAGTACGTCGCGCCAACCCACATGTAGTACATTAGGAGCGGGAACCCAATCATCATAGCCAGGACACCCGGCGTGCCCCCGAATTCGAAATGGTTCGAGTCGTCGATCCTGTGGTCCTTCTTCACCTCCTGTACTTCGACCTTTGGTGCTTTCGCGGCTCCATTGGCATGGCCGTAATCATATCCGTTAGCATGCCCGTTAGCATGCCCGTTGGCGTGTCCGTTGGCGTGGCCATTGGTGGCACTCTCCTCGGCCTCCTTCTTCGCGGATGAACGGGTCCGTCGCGTCGTTTGCGATGTCTCTGGAGTCTCGAGGCGCTGGCGAGGAGACGACTCGGAAGAAGTCACCTCCGGGGTCATGGACGAGCGGCTCCTCGTAACGCGGCGACCGGGTGTCTCAACATAGCCCTCAAGTTGTACTTTCCTGGATCAATTGAGTCAGTTAGTCATTTGCTGTTAAATTGGGGTCACTGCAGAGAGCAGATTTCTACAAGGCCCAGCAGCAGACGCGGGAAGCAAGCAACAAGGGAGTCGGCGCATTGAAACTTACTTTGGGGACTTCCCCGTCTTGGATCGAGTGAGGGTCATGGTGAGTGAGCTCAGACCAACGCGACAGGCGGCCTTTTAACTCCAGCAACAGCGGGTTGTTTGTTCAACAGCAAGATCAGACGAAGAGAAACAAAAATAAAAGAAATGGGGAGAAATTCAGGAGAAAATCGTAAACAATCTGGGGAGCCACGTGATGCGCCAGGTACGCCCAGCCCGCCAATTAGATTACAAGTAAAGCCTCCGATTGCAACGAAGGATGATTGTTCAATTTATTATTGATGAACCAATATTGGGGAGTGATAATAATACTCCATACTTCTTTTAACTGTGGTATTGCTTCTTAATTCCTGCAAGAATTTCTCATCTTAGTGGATACTATGCTATACTCGTTGAAATGGAGGTACTATCCAGTCTACGCTGGTGTTATCTACATCAAAAAGAAATGATTGCTCGCGCCGCACACGCCGCAAACGTAGCACACAAAAACCAGTCCTGTCACGCTGCCCTCCTGGCCGTCGTCGACATCAATGTAATCTTCTTGTTCTTCTTCTTTTTCCCGCCTCCTGTCGAAGGAGCCGTCGTGGCGCTTTCTGCACCACCAGCATTGCGCGATGATAACAACTCTTGCTCCGCTAGCAACTCCCTTTCCCATCCTTGAAGCCAGCCATCGTCGGCGGCGTGGGTCGGAGCCTGATCGGGTTGTGGGGATTTTGAAGGTATAACTGCCGTACCCCAAACAGTGCGGGGTCCTGGCGGGCTAGTTGATGGTGACGCTAGCGCGTTGAACGAGGGGCGGTTTCTGCTGCGTGACGATGACCACGGAGGAGAAGCGGACGACATACCCATATCCACAGGGCTAGTGCTAGTCCCAAAAGATCCTTCCGGACCCAGTGGCTGAAAGTCCCTGTCGGAAAACGGCTGGTCTGGAGGAGCAGTTATGCTCGACCGCCTCCGTCGAGCAGCAGCCCAGCGGAGCTCTTCCTCGTTCTTTTCAGCCCGAATTCGTTCTTTCTCCTCTCTGGCTTCTTTTTCTCGGTTGCGTCTCCGCCTCCGTGATATGTCGCCTTCAAATTTCTCAAGGACTGCCGGACTAACGACATCAGTCCAGTCACACTCGAGGAAGTTCACCTCGCAGCCAAAGGGTAGATGGCCGAGGTACTTCATACGTTTGCGTAGCTCTTCGTCCACGACGTGGCCAGTCGATATATGCTCAATGCGTGGAAGAATCGTAGATGGGAATTGTGAATAATCCCCAAACGAGGCTTTGAGAATGCGAATGTCTAGAGGCGAGAGGTAAAAATGAGGAAGTGCTTGGTAAAAATAAAAGGGATAGTTCAAAGGATGAGGTGCTTGGCTTCCTGCATGTTTCGTAGAACTGGTAGAGCTGCTGTCTTTCTTCGTATCTTTTCTCGCCTCCTGCGATGCGTTGATCTCCAATTTGGAGATAGCCGAGGAGATAGTGTCCTCGCCTGGTGTAGCATTCGCAGGATCTGCCAAAGCCGGCACCGTAGACACTCCCGTGTTGGACGGAGTAGGTAGCTCGATTGATGAGCTCTGTCCAGACTTCGCTGCATGTTGTAGCAGGTAGAAGTCCGGTACTCCCTCAGCTGGCGCATCGAAAGTGATAGGAGGTCGCTGAGGGGGTCGCTCCACCGTCTGCCTTGATAATTGTGGCGGATTGCCAATCCCATGGATCTTCTCTTTCGCTTCGTTAACTGCTGCTATAGCCTTTCTCGTCCAGGTAGTTTCATCTCCAAACATCAGCTCGTCTTCATGTTCCTGTCTCTGAAGATCTTTTATTTCAGCCTCATACTGTGACGACATGTAGTCTTCACCACCCTTCATTATACGGGCATAATCCGGAACATCTGCAATATGATGCCAGGGGATATCATCGTCCGGACCAAGGATTTCACACCCCTCGTGCGGAAGGGCAAGCGTGCTCGCCGGCTTCCTCGTGACTAATCTGAGCACAACGTCGCCACCTTCAACTGGTGTATCTGCGTTATTCTGCGAGGTGTACCACCCAACAGGACGGGTCTCAGAAATGTAGATACCATCCCAACATATCGGGCACTTCTTCCAGCGAGCCTTCTTCTCCGGAACTGGGTTGGTGTCATCCGTCGAATGCATATAGCGAATAAGGCACGGTAGGCAGAAAATATGCCCACATTTCGCCATGCGAGGAGCAACAGGGGTGGAGAGGCAGATAGGGCAGCTGGTGGCTTGCGTGTCAGTCGAGACTAACACCTGCAGAACCGTGTCCCAATCCAGGTGCACATCTGCATTTGTTGCTTGCGCATGGTAATTGTTCGCCGGGTTCACGATAAATCGATAATTGGCGTGAACATATCTACAGCACGGTCAGTGCACTCTATCCAGGGCTTGGATCATCATAACATATAGGTTCTTACCTAGCCTTATCCGCAGGGTGATAACCCGAGCGCATGCCCCAGTTTGGGTTGCGACGCACCCCGCGGCTTGCATGATGAGGTTGGGGTCGGGGCGGAAGCGAAAAGTTCATCAAATGGGTGATGGAGGTTTGCCCTTTTCGACTCATGGTCGAGTTTACTGCAGCCTAACAAGCATCCGGCGCATAAGAATGATAAACATGAAGCTGCGGGGTACCAGGGAGGGGTTGACTCACGGCCTCCGCAAAAACATCCTCGTCGTCCAGACGAGGTCGACGATGGCGTTTGTGCTGATTCTTACGGGCCTGATTGTTTCTTGCAGTCGATATATTCCTTGCCGACGAGCCAGAGCCCAAGCTGGCAGATGCTCTTCGACTGGCAGAACTGTCAAGACCGCCAGTAGCGGCAGGAGTATACGATGGGGTGGCGGCTTGGTTATTCGCTGCTTTCGGTAGGGCAGTAGGTTGGGCTGAACTTGACGACATTGCTTGCACTCGACGTTTAGTAGCCTTTATTTCCGAGTCAGACAATGGCTACGGATCGTAAAGCTCGGGTATTTGCGGTTCTCTTTCAAGGTGATAACTGAGATAGACCATCTAGATAATAGTGGACAGCTGAGCTGTTAAAGCGGTGGTTCAGCACGGAAAGGAAAGACAAAAGAAATACGAAAAGGAAAGCAGACTGATCACTAAACGGAAATGAAAGAGAAGAATAGAGAGTCTTGGATTACCCCGAGGGGTGAATGGAGAGTTGATCCTCGCAGGTCGAGCAGCAGCGGGCAGAAAAGAGGAGCGCGATGAGACGATCTGCTTCGTCAGAGGCAGAGGGGGCAAACAAGGGTTGACGAGGAGGTGTACTGTCACCGTATGGTATGGATAAGGTATGTTAATCAGTCATACGCCAAATAACCTGATAAAACCTGTAATCGAAAGACATATACGGCTGGCGTCCAAGCTCCCCCGTGACATGCTGAGTCATGCCGGGTGTCGCAAACTTAACCTCATCAACCAGCAGGAAAAAAACAAGCAGAAAGCGAGTCAACAGCATCACCACACTCTGCTCGCCTTGCTGACACGCCTATTGTCTCTCGATCTGTATTCTCTATTCAGCCCATATTGAATAGAGCCAATATTCATCGTCCTCTATATTTGTGCTGCTCAGTGTTGTTGGCCCCCATACCTGTGTGCTCCCAGGTGAGCCCCCCAAAATCTTTTTCCCCTGCGAACCTTGGCCAGCCGTGGCCCGTGGAGCCCTTCTTTCTTCCCCAACTAACCATCGCCTTCCATCAGCCTTCCCTTCTCTCGCCGACAACATATTTATCCGCCCTGCCCACCACCCCTCAGCCCCGGCCATTTGTGTGTCTGTTGCTCACAATGGCCTTCTAAAGCTTTGCGGAGTGGTCCACCTGGCTTCACTGGCTTTCTCTGCATGTCATATGGCTCCCGGTTGGGTTCTGTTTGACTGAATAGTCAGGGCAACGACACCGCCAACAATATCTCCAAGCAAGAACAAACAAAGCATATCTGGGGCATGATGAACCATTATCTGCCCCCTATGCCCCATGGCCAGCCCCCTATACCCCCTTCGCGAAGGCAGCATGAGGTTCCTTACTCATCAGCACCTCCCATGCGCTCATCGCCTGGGTACATGGGCTATCACCACCCGCATGCCCACGCCAACGCTCCTCTCCCGCCATACCCTGCGCAACAATACCAGCACTGGTACTCTTATCAGCAGGGTCCCCCTCCCCATCCGCCTCAACAGTACCAGCCCTATGCGCCTCTGATCGTGTCTTCGTACCCTCGCCCGCATTCAGCTATACCAGGCCCTCCACCACAATCCATGCCTCCTCAACCAAGCACAACTTCTTCGACGCCCCTGCAATCATCATTCTCTGCCACCCCACCGCCCTCTTCTACGCCGAGCTCTGTTGTTGTAGATAGTCAAGTCACTGGACCAGTCAACCCCCTCTCGCATTCCCCAACTATCTCGGCGGGAGAGTCGTCAGTCGCCACGCGATCAAGTCCCGCTCCACCAACTCCTCCTCCAGCGATTATACCAGAGCGCCCAAAAGAGATTCCTTTGTCAAGGCGGATATTTCAGCCTCCCGTAAGAATTGCGCCGAATCATCGAAAAACCCTTATCATGGTTAATACTGACCTATCTTGTCCCTTTTAGCTTCCCTGGCTTTCAGTCCCTGAAGCCCCCTTTCCTGCCAAGGTCCCACGTAGGCGACGAAAAGCTCGAGCGTTACAGAGCTCCAGTGTCGCGGTTGAGTTCCGCGTGAAGCATGAGCAGGCTACCGAGAAGGTTGAGGAAACCACTCAGCTAGCTGAGTCTCTGATCCCCGAGGCCTCAGAGCCCCAGACACCAACAACATCCCAACCAACTTCTGAACTTGGCCTTCCGCAACCCACAACGCCCTCGTCAGCCGCGCCCACCCCGGCGACGAGTCGAGCGCAGCCAGCCGTACCACCAACAAACGCAGCGCGACCTTTAGCTCCTGTTGTTCCAGTTGTCCCCATTTTCCCTTCGAGTCCAAGCGCATCAAAACAACCTCAGTCTGCTGCCGCCCCCCGCGATTCAGCAACCCCAAAGTCTGGGCCAGCTGAAGCTGCTGACAGTCAGAGCGGCCAGGATGTGTCCGTTGACGTGCCACAACCAGCAGAATCTACCCCTGCAGCTGAAGAATCGCCAAAGCCTGCTGCCGTGCGCGCTCCTCCAAAGTCATGGGCCGACCTTGTGCGCACCAAGGCCTCAACCACAGGGCCAAATGCTATTGCGGCTTCGACCGGAGTTAGTGGTCCAGCGGTCTCTAGGAGCGAGTCTTTGGTCGATGTCCTAAGCAGCCTTGGATCAACATATGAGCAGTTTGGCAGTAAAATCGCGTTTGTTGAGCCCCGCGGCCTTGTAAATACCGGCAATATGTGTTATATGAATTCGGTATGTGCTCCCTCCCCTTCTCAGTCTCATATAGTAGTTCTAACGACCACAGATTCTTCAAATTTTGGTTTTTTGCATACCGTTTTACGAGTTTCTTGACAAAATTGGACGCCGTGCTGTTCATAGCTTCAAGAGCGAGCTTCCATTGATTGACTCAATGTAAGTAACTATCCTTCAGCTGTCTGATGCATACTGACTTTCCTCAAGGATCATGTTTATGAGAGAGTTTCGTGTAATTGATGCTGCGACTTCGGTTGAACAACTGAGATTGCGATTGAAGCAAACTGAGCTAGAGCAATATGGTGATTCGTTTACCCCAGAATACGTATACCAAGTTATTAGACATCTCCCCCGATTTCGAGATATGCGAGTAAGTTACTACTTCCGAAAACTCACACATCGAATGATACTAATCCTTAATAGCGTGGCCATCAACAAGATGCACAAGAATTCCTTGGTTTCCTTCTCGAAGAGCTTCATGAGGAGTGTGCTCTTGCGATGAAGCAGGCCAGCGCGACTGGATCAGATGCCTCAACACCCACCGAAGTCGATACCCCGGCTACTGGAGATGAGAATGGTGCGGACGGCTGGCTTGAGGTGGGCCATAAACAAAAGCCTTCCGTGACCCGGTCATCAGGCCATACCTCAGCCGAGTCTCCTGTAACGAGGATCTTTGGCGGCAAACTCAGGTCTGAATTTAGAGTCCCAGGAAACAAAAACTCCGTCACTCTTGAACCATATCAATCCCTTCAGCTTGATATCGGCTCTCCGCAAGTCAACAATATTATTGATGCCCTCAAGGGTCTCACAAAGCCAGAAACCATCCAGGGCGACTTCAACTCGTCGCGCGGCTCTAAGGTCACTGCCACAAAGCAGGTCTTTATCGAAAGTCTGCCCCCTGTTCTTATTCTCCATCTCAAACGGTTCCATTACGACAGCGTCACCAACGGCACTCAGAAGATCTGGAAGAAGGTTGGATATCCTCTTGAACTCGAAATCCCTAGAGAAGTTTTCCCACCTCATAGGCGTAATATGTTGGCTGCCCAAGGCAGTGGGCTGCCGAAGTATCGCCTTACCGGAGTTATATATCACCACGGCAAGAATGCCAGTGGCGGCCACTACACTGTAGATGTTCGCCGCCAAGACGGTCGCGAATGGATACGCCTTGATGACACCGTCATTCGTCGCGTGCGAAGCGAAGATGTTGCCAATGCTGGAAGCGAAGAGGATCCCAAAATTCTCGCTGCTGCTCTTGAGCGTCACAAGGCCGTTGACAAGCTCTCGCAGGGTAATATCTTTGAGCAGTTTGACCAGGAGGAGCACGATCAAGACTCTGAGCGGGGATGGAGCCAAGTTAACGGCACGAGCTCTTCTGGACATACCAGCAAGAAGTCCATGGCTGCTGCCGTGACAAATGGAAACGCATCACCCACCGCCGCTTCTGGAGAAACCTCTGGCAGGAGGACTCCTATCGGTCGATTCGGGGCTCGGGATAACAAGGTCGCCTACTTGCTCTTTTACGAGAAGATCTATGCCCCTTAGTTTAATATAACTCACAACCAGTGATACCTCCCTCTTTTACCCTTCTCGAATGAAAAATGTCGTTGTTTCTATTCATATAATCCCATCACCCTTTTCCTTCTTGCTAAGAAAACTTTTTGAGATGATGGCTCATTTTCACTATGGGGGAGCTCCTTTTTTACCTTTCCCGATGTGTGTGAGCCCTGCTTGTGTCCCTACTATGTTCAGTTATATCCAAAAATGGTGGGTTGCGGTGGAGATCTTCCAGCCCACAGTTTCCTAAACAAAAGGGAGTAGATTGCTTTCATGGATCTTTGTGTGCTTCTACCGTTTTTCTTCAGTGGATGGGTGGTTGGTGGTGGTTGGCGGTGTTTTTTTGGTGGCAGAGGACGATCTTTGCCGGATTACCTCGTTTTAGAATTCTTTTTGGTAATATGCTTCACATCTACGTCGAGTGTATGTGTTTGGACGATGAAGAGGGATGCGCGGTGCAAACTCGGTGGATTTGATTGTTGAAGCGAGAACCTTTTTTTAACTCGCAACATTCGATACCGGTGTGAGGGAGTGTGTGCGGGTGGAGGAGAAGGGAGCCCAAGACCGTTGGGCGAAGAAGATATTTCCCCTAATATTGGTAGTGTGCTGTGGATGTGGCCTGTTTCCTTCTTATGAGATAGTTCAACCCCTTCCCCGACCCTTCCCTATCCCACGACATCTACATTTAACCTCAACACGCTTTGTACGTAAACCTACTTGTGTTTTTAGTTTGGTGAAGACTGCAGAAGAGAGAGAAAAAAGAGAAATATAGTTTTTGGCTTATACAGTTTTATAATTGATATATGTTTTCTATGGATAGTAAAAGGAGAGCTGTGTGTATGTGATGTTAGAGGATGGAATCTCACTTCTCTTGCTTGCCCTTCCTGAGACACATCGCATGGTCATGCATCAAGTAAAAAAGTGGTATGATTATTTATCCCTGCGGACTACTTCAAGCCACGCATATCCGTATACATAATTGTGTTTATTAATTTTTCCAAAAATCAAAAAGGTTCTGCGATCCAGAACGCTCTCTCTCTCCCCTCACTCACTCCTGCTTCCCCCTCACTTTTCTCTCCACCACAATCTCTGAACCACAAAACCTTAACAAAAACAACAACCATCGAACATTGAACCATTGACACTTGTTATTTAGAAAAGGAAAGTTTCGAAATAATCGCCTCTCAAAATGTTGATTCAGGAAACTGTCCACGATATCAAGACCACCGCTGATGGCGAGGGCACGATGCGTAAGTTACTGTACCTACTCTCTCCCCTTCCCCTCTACCACCACAGACGCAGGGGGCATCCAAAAGAACTTGAGATACCCTCTCTGTCTCTCTTTTTTGCTAGCCCACATTGAGCTTTTGACTGCCTGGTTTATGGTGCTGTGTATTTGTATGGTGAAGCAATTGAGATTAAAACCGTTTTTTTTGTGTCTTTCCGTTTCTTGAATTCCAACTTACTTGAGCGCCCAGCAAAGCCTACCCCCTCCTACATCATCTTTTTTATCTTGATCTATAACTGACCTGCTGGGGAAAAAAATCCATGATGTAGGAATTTATGTCTTCCATCCGACTATACCCGGATATCCGAAAGCGAAATTCCCCGGCGTCGTGGTGTTTAGTGAGATTTATCAGGGTATGTTTGTTAAGTCTCTTTCTTTCATGCAGTGGACTTACAGTGGAGTTTTTTTTCCCTTTTGATATGGGCATATCTTCATATATATGGATGAAGCTTTCTCGGAAATCAGGGAGCTATACATTTTGAGTGCAATTGTGCCTGTGGCAGTTATGCTGTATATGAACATGTTTACACCTTTTTACCCTCCCTCGCTTTGCAAGTTTATATACCTTTCTTAGTTGATCTATGAAGGACGAGAGAGAAAGAAACAAAACTCCTAACCTAGAACTTACACGGGGAAAAATGCAGTCACCGGCCCCGTCGCCCGTTTCGCGCGCACGATCGCGGGTCAAGGCTACATCTGCGCCGCGCCATCCAGCTATCATGAATTCACTAGTCCGGAGCCATTGAAGTATGACGCCGAGGACACGGATAAGGGGAACTTATGGAAGATTTCAAAGGTAAAGACAAATAGTCATATATGGACATACTAAACCCGTCCCTTGTATGAGCCATAGCTAATGTTTAAGAAAACATGAAGAAAGTCGCCGCATACGACGAGGACGCGCAGCTAACAGTATCTTACCTGCTCTCGCTACCCACATGTAACGGCAACATCGGTGCCACGGGCATGTGTCTGGGTGGCCATCTAGCGTACCGGTGTGCGCTGGACGCACGCGTGAAGGCCTCTGTGTGCTTTTTCGCCACAGATATTCATAGCCGCACGCTTGGCCAGGGGAAGAATGATGATAGCTTGGCCAGAGCGGGAGATATTAAGGGCGAGTTGGTTATGGTTTGTGTGCCCCCTTTTTACCATTCCCATCGTCCTTCGGGCTCCGCTGGAGCAGGGGAAAAAATGCGCATTTTGAACTAACTTTCGGGGTTTCTTTTTTAGATCTTCGGAAAGAATGATAACCACGTCCCCGCCCCAGGACGGGATTTGATCCGCCAGACCCTGCATGAGAAGGGCGTTTGCTTCAGCTTCTACGAAGCGGCTTGGGCACAACGTATGTCTCCCCATTCCTCTTCGTAGATTGATGACACCCCTCACTTAATACATTACCCACTAACCTAACCTCCCTCGCACGCACGCACGCGTGAGGGTGGGAAATCAGATGCATTTATCCGCGACGAGCTCAGCAAGGGCCGGTATGATCCCGCAGTGACCAAAGTGTGCGTCGAGATGATGTTTGAACTTTTTGGTCGGACGCTGAAAGTGGATCTTGGTGATGCGGATGGGAAGGAATTGGTGATTGAAGATATTTGCTGAAGAAGCAATTGGAACAAACAAGAAGGACAGATGGGAAAATTGGTGTTCCCGTGTCCTTCGGGGAGCCTTTTTTTTTCATTTTTTTTTTCATCGCGATGAAAGTAAATAGGGGGCGAGGAGACCGTCGAGAGCAGTGCAAGGCCTGTAATAGTGAATAGTAGGAATCCCAAAATATTGTGAAAAGCAAGCCCTTCAGGACGTCTCCCATTTGGCAGTGTAGTGTGAATCGGGCTTGGGCGTCCATTCCCAGCTGAGGTATCTGAGAGAATCCAGATCTACTTCTGACTATATGGGGTAAGTATACATCCATACTTTCCATCCATATTCTTAGATGCAATCGACCAGTGGCAGGCCCGGCGATCTTGGCATCAGCTCCACAGAAATAGCCACTTATAGTTCCGGTAGCGGGATCGAGTTCTCCTGCGGGGGGGGATGTTTCAAGTTTGTGTCAAGGCCATTCAAAAAGAAGAAGTATGCGGCGGCTGGGCATTGAAGTTATTTGGAAGACAAAGAGACCAGACGGGGATGTGGGGATCGAGAATAGTGTATGTAAGCAAAACTTGAAACACGTTGCTTGTGGATTCATTTTCCCTTGTGGTTTTGAGATGGACTTGTGGTGTCCATGGTTGGGTAGAAGGGAGCGTAAACAGGGTGGTGTGATATGGGGATGGATGGTCTCCAGAAGTTGCATGACCAAGAAGTAAGATGCGATAATAATAAATCAATATTATTATCGCCAACGCGAGAACGTCATTTTGTCGAGCAGGATTATTGACGGATATTAGGCTGCTCTCGAAGGACCGGTATATGGGGCCAGTGTTATACGCAAGTAACGCAACCTGGTGACTCTGGAGATTACTTATTAGTGCTGGGCAGAGCACAGACTGTCCATCGGTTCATCCCCTCTGTGGATGCTCGTAGTGATAACTGATTACTATGGATCATTGTTTCTGTATGCGGGGGAGGTTACACGCACAAATAATGGCTTTGAACAGAAACACACTGGCTGGTCTGGTGTGTGCTGCACTGCTGCATCTGCACTGGAGATCAGGGCGGTCGAGGAAGCAAAGGCACTTGTCAAAGTTTGTACCACGCCATCCCTGCAACGTTTAAAATTGAAACGGCATTTGGGCAGCTTTATTGGTTGAGGCTGTGATTTATTCAAATAACGGCCAGTCAGAGAGCAGATATTTGATGAGAAAAGGAGAAAGTGAGAGAGAGACAACAATCAAGGAACCTGGAGAATACATAATGGGAAACACCCAAGACAGAGGAATGGTACCTGTGAATAAAGAAGAATCAGCAAGGAGATGTTTTGCCTTCCTTTGTAGAGACAGACAACATTCAATAAATAGATTCAATCGGAATGGGGTTCAAGTTCTCTTTGTGTTAATGAACCAACTCGTAGGAGCGTAGAGCCGTAACTAAGAAGCAACAAGGGTGATGGTGGCTTGGAAGACGGCACACTGCCTCATCCTCATCTCCATCACCACTGCTTCACTTCTTCGCTCTGCATCTTCCCACACCTCGCTCCCATTGTCACCACCACTAGCACGGATTCAGTCTGTTACCTGTCGTCCATTGCGACTCTCTTTGCCCCTACGGCACTTTTCACTTTCTGCGTCTGTGCACCCGACCGATTAATTGTTTGCTTGTTCTCCCAGCAACAAGTCCCCTTTGTCCACCGCCCCCAGATCGTATCTTCGCGACATCCTCGATCTAGCAGCACAACCACCGCAAAGCGACGTTTTGACGGGCCAACGGAGCCTTCCCATCCCCTCCGCTGGGCGCCACGGACATCTCCCTCTCCTTCGCCCACGATGGGATCGACTCAATTCGGCAATTTCCGTGTATGTTTTTATCACATTGCGCGTACATGGTTGATGATGATGGGGTGACAATCCTGTTTGGCTGAATGCTGATGTTTCCTGCGCAATTAGAACCTCTGTCGAGATTCCACCCTCCCAATATGCAATGTACGTGTACCTCTCTACGACCCATTCCCTCGTGATGCGCTACGTCGAACTTGGAATATTGATTGCGAGACCTTTCTGTGCAGATTTTCGTCGCCGATAACCAGCCCCCAAATGCCAAATTTGGAGGATGTCCCTTGCTTGGAATCAGTCTGAGTGGTGACAGGAACCTCAGCAATCTCGGTATGTGGGAACAACTCAATCCCAACCCATGCGCCAAACTATTCGACTCGGATCTCTACCAAGGTCCCAAAGCGCTGACAAAGTTGGACTACTGCCAGGCTCGATTATTCTGTGCTTCTTCGCGATCATTGCTACCGGGTATCTAATATATAGATCTGAGCTGAAGAAGGCAGCTGTGGGAAGAAGGTGCGCTCTTTTGAATCCCCTCTACGCGATAAATGGTTTTGCGATCGGAATCGTTGAGAACTCTTGCTAATTTTAACCTCGTTGTGGAATGCGAATAGGGAAATACAAATATTCCTAGCCGGCTATATTATTATATCAATATGCGAGATATTCACCGTGGGAGGCATCCCTCTGAATGACACCGCGAGAAAAGTACGATCGAGTCCCAATCCCCGTTACGATTGACCCATAACATTGCGCTAACGATTGATCTTTGCTTCCCAGGCATTCTCCGCCGTCCATCTCGGCGCCATTACCGCGACGTGCTGGGTACTCCTCCTCAACGCGGTCGTCGGCTACCAACTCCTCGACGATGGCACTCCCGTCTCCATGGGCCTCTGCATCGCGTCCGGCATAGTCCTCTTCATCGGAACTGGATACATCACGCTTGACACCGCGTTCGAATGGACAGGTCACTTTAATTCGAGTCTTTCGGGCGAGAACAGGAATATTGGCCTGTTCGTGTTATACCAGATTTTCCCGCTGGTGTGCCTGGTAGTTTTCCTCTTGCTGGAGCTTAATTTGGTTATTCGCGTCCTTGGTGAAAAGAGGCCAACCGGTACGTTTGTTTCTCTTTCGCCGCGCATACCTTCATTCCTTCCCTTCTACCTTTCCCAGTTGCAATTCCTACATGCCTGATCTCAACTGACAAAACTTATCTAGCCTACCTCGCCGCCGCTGCTGTTCTCTTCGCAATCGGCCAAGTCTTCCAATACGTCATCAGCAAACATCTCTGCGACGCGTCTAACGGCAAAGTCAACGGCGCCCTTTTCGAGACGCTCTTCACCCTCCTTTCCGTCGTAACGATTTGGATATTCTGGAGTAGCATCACCGAGGACGACTGGCCCATGCCCGTCGGTGGCGGCGGCTACACCTGAAGACACAACAACGCAGAATTAATTTTTTTGATGACATAGGGACCGATAAAAAAGAAAGGAAAAAGAACAGAAGAAGAAAAAAAAGAAACATGTTTTTTTATGCGGCAGGCGGGGTTTTCTTTTTCGATATATAATGCTGTTCTGACTTGCGCGCCGGGGGGAATGCGAATTAACGTCCATGGGAAATATAGGAAATAATATGGAAAGGAAAATATGAATATTCAGGAAATGCCCACACACGCGCCCCCCTCTTCCTCTCCTCGTCTTCTGAGCCCTGGCGATCGTCCTCTTTTTTTTTCTATATATATGTGGATGGGCAAGATGAGGAAGGCTGTACTCTTTTTTTGTTGTTTGTTTTTGTTTGTATTGTGAAGGAGGGGGATATATATGTAATATCTTTTTTTGTCCTCTTGCTCAGTATGTGTTTGCCTGGAGAGGAATGGGGAGTTTTCACCCCATTTCCTCGATCCCCCTCCCCCCGTTTCTCTTTTTTCATTTAATGTTTTTGTTTGATACCTCTGGTGTTTTTTTTCCATCTCTTTATGTCCGCCCCCCTTTCCATCATGTCAAAATCCCCCCCTTGTCTACTATATACATACACCCACATGCACAACAACTTCTATCTATCCTCAGTCTGAAATACCCTGTGTGTTGTTTTCACACTATTATTCTCTTATCCCGCTCCTCTCCTTCTATCAGGTGGAGCATCAATCACTATTAGTACCTTGAAGCCTCTCTCTCTCGCGGTTTGCCTTGGGAATCTTAGCTACAAGAAGGCACTTGAGCCCAGACAGTTACGCAAGTCTTGCAGTTGCAGATCTACATCGACAACCTTTTCTCTCTCATGACTGACCACCCTGCTCCCCTTCTAGGTATTAGGTTCCAGTTCTTATATCTCTGCCATGAATTCCATATGTCGAAGGGTTGGGGTCACTGGTCTCCCCGTGGTTGCAGTCTTGCGCGCCATATTTTTTTTATTTTCCCCTCCTGATGATGGCCAGATTTCCTTTTTTTTCCAAACCTAGGCTGCTGTTGACATTGATATGGCTTTTTAAATCCTTACTGAAAGAAATATAAAACAGGGCTCATAATATCTCATAAACCGAACGATAATGGAATGAACGAGAGGTTTTTCTAATGCCACAGCATTAGTTTTATAGCTTTTAGTAAGTTATTGAATGTGGTTTTACTGGACTTACAATCCTTAATGCAGTCACAACTGCAGGGGTTAAGTTAACCTTTTTAGAACACTTGAATGGGCTGTTCATCAGTTTTCCTATGCATTTAGAATGCACCTAGAAGAGTAGATATAGTGAAAGAGTGAATAGTGTAAATCCTAAACCTTGCATTGTAGAAAACAGACATGTTTCTCTTAAGCCTTTTTTGATGCATAGTTTTTAAAAACTCTAGGCAGCCATGTTCTGCGGATGAAACATTTCCGCAAGGTGTCGGTTTGATAGTTTCGTAAGCAAGACATTTTTTTGACAACACCATATTTGTAGTCCTACGCGCTTCATTCCGCGTGTAGAGTTACAGATCAAGGGACCTGACAGCCGTTTTATTCCTGTCAAGTCCGAAGTGCCGCAATACATAAACCAACTACAATGCCCCCCGAGCCAGATGCAGTTAGGGAACCCGCTTCCACCGCCGCCAGCAACGACGCTGGGACGGTGGACGACAATTCGACTACATTTGAGACAGTCCAAAAGCTCTCTAAAAGCGCCATTACCCTAACAATAGCTCCTCTCTGCCTCTCTGCATTACTCTCATCGTTAGACCTCACCATCGTAACTCCGGCCATCCCAGCCATCGTCGCCTCCTTCCAGTCCATGGAGGGCTATGTCTGGATTGGCAGCGCCTTCATCCTAGCTCACACAGCCATCACCCCTGTCTGGGGGTCTGTGGCGGATATCTGGGGCCGCAAGCCGATCATGCTAATTGCCCAGGCGGTTTTCCTGGGCGGTAGTCTCCTCTGCGCGCTTGCGCCGCATATGGATGCGTTGATTGCTGGACGCGCGATTCAGGGCCTCGGCGCATCGGGCATGGGGACTATGGTAAATGTCATCATTTGCGATATGTGCTCGTTACGGGATCGTGGGCTCTATCTTGCTATTACCTCTATGGTCTGGGCTATGGGAAGCGCGGTTGGGCCGGTCCTGGGTGGGGTTTTTACTACGCGATTGAAGTATGTTTACGTCTTCGAATGTCCTTTCCCCCCTTTTCTTTTGTTCAGAAGCTAATTCGTTGAGCAGCTGGAGATGGTGCTTTTGGATCAATTGTGAGTCCTAGCCTACACGCCCCCCCAACTGCTGCAGCATCCATAAGCTCGGTAGCTCACAACCCGTTACAGTGCCTATCGGTGCTTTCGTCTTTGTCGTGTTGCTGTTCTTCTTGGATGTCCCGAATCCGAAAACCCCTGTTCTAGCGGGGATTAAAGCTATTGACTGGACCGGGAGCACGCTCATAGTCGGTGGTGCCCTAATGATACTTCTAGGCGTAGACTTTGGAGACGTCACATACGCCTGGTCATCCGCAACTGTGATCTGCCTGATCGTATTTGGAGCCATAGTAGTTGGAATATTTCTCGTGAACGAATGGAAATTCGCAAAGAACCCCGTCATCCCATTGCGGCTGTTTGCTCCCCTGTCTACCTTGGCCGCTTATGTCGTCTTCACCTGTAACTTCTACGTCTTCATCGGGCTGGCTTATTACTTACCTCTTTACTCGCAGGCCGTGTTGGGCGCGGATGCGCTAGCCTCGGGCCTCCATCTCCTGCCTCTCATCGTGTCGAGTTCTCTCTCAGCGGCCGCCTCTGGGGTATTTATTCAACGGACCGGGAAATATCTGCCCGTCATGTACGTGGCGCAGACGATGTTGACGCTTGGTGTGGGCCTTTTCATCAGTCTCAAGTTCGAGAAAAGCCTGACAAGGTTATTCATATTCGAGATCCTGACAGGGGTTGGGGTTGGTTTGAATATCGAGGCCCCTATCCTCGCAGCACAAGCTACTACAACAGTACGCGATACCGCTGCTGTCATTGCGACTATGAGCTTTGTTCGGTCTATCGGAACCGCCATTTCAGTCGTCGTTGGTGGTGTTATCTTCCAAAATCAGATGAACGTGGCCGGGCCCAGAATGGTAGAGCAACTCGGCCAGGAGCTGGCTAACCGGTTCGACGGAAAGAATGCCTCCGCCAATGTTGACCTTGTTGGAACTCTCCCGGTAGGTCAACAGGATATCATCAGACGCTCCTACTTTGGAGCGCTGAGATCGGTGTGGATCATGGTAAGGGCCCCCCCCCGGGCCCCAATTTTTTTTTTTTCTCTCCTTGCTGATATGGACACGCCTCTTTGTCATAGTATGTTGCGTTCGCGGGCGCCTCGATGGTGATAACACTGTTCGTGCGCGGCCACCATCTCAGCACGGAGACCAACCAGGTTGTGCTCGGCGTGGACAGGGGAGACCGAGGCGCACGGAAGCCAGAGAACGATATATCAGGACAAGAAGTTGAACTTGCCGGGACACAGGAGGATAGTCCTCGGCAATGAACGGTGGTTCAATATTTCCATCCCCCCCTCTTCTAAGGAGGTTGGATTTAGCTGCCACACACTTGGAATAATTCAACGAAACCATTCAGGCTATATATATAGTACGAGCCATTTGTTACTAGCAGAAGTACATATGTACAGTACATACATACAAACCTCTTTCACTCCCCCTTCTTCTTCTTGCTAAACGCCTGTCCACTCCCAACCCAATACCCCAAATGCGACCACGCCGGCCACATACACACAGTCTCAATATTATTCCCCGCGGGATCAATTAGGAACGACGCATAATACGTGCGCGTATACTGCGGCCTTGGTCCTGGAGGGCCATTACATGTTCCGCCGGCCTTTAGGCCCGCGGTATGAAAGGCGTGAACAAGTTCGCGGCCTGTAGATGTTGTTTGCTTTTGTGAGAAAAAGAAAAGAACTACAATGCAAATAATATAAAATAACCAGGAACGAGTAAAACGTACTATTCACACTAAACGCTACATGCGTAGACACATACTTTGTAGTAGTATCATCTCCCTCTTCATTTTCCGGGGGCGGTGGTTTTGAGATCCAGAAATCGGGATAATAGATGCCTAACCCGACGACGTGCGGGGCGGGTCGCACGTGTTCTTTATACCCTAGAGGTGCGAGCGTGGCGAGGTAGAAGGCGACTGTCTCGTCGAATTTTGAGGCGGGGACGGAAATGCCGATGTGGGAGAAGCCCATGATTGAGAGGAGGGTTTGTTTTTAAAGGGAGGGGGGAGTAGGGAGGGCGGGTTTGGAAGATAGGTTGTGATGATAAGTGGTATAGATATAGGCTCTAGGTACCTAGTATGTATAGAATATGATAGTTATATGCTCAGAGAATGAACTCCCCAACATCAAAATCATTCAAGTGTTGATGAACAAAATGAACCTCAGTCAGAAGATGGATAAACAGAAGCCCAGAGTAGTCTTAAGCGGTCTATATATACTTTTTCGCCAGCCTAGAAATACGAGGTCGACCAAGTTAGTGACGCAGCAGCATCTTGTTGGCCCAGGTGCTTGACCCTCCAGCCATTGGCATTGGGTCGATATGCGGGGATAGTTAGTCTCCGCAACTGACTCAACGGTGTGTTTCATGGACACAAGCGGCCTGAGATTTTTTGCATTAACACTCTCCGCCGCGTCGGTAGGGGGGAAACGGGATAGTCCTCGCGTTGGCGGAGAAACGCGTGTTCGCGTGACTACTAAAATGTTCTAATGAAGCCCATACTAAATCTGAGGGGATACAAGTTGCGCGCAACACAAACTGAGAGAATTGGACTCGGAAAATGAATGCATAATTTCTTTTTAAAAAGGGGTCAATAATCTCGCAACTAGAGGACATCAGATTTGACCAAGATGCTGGGAAGTGGAAGGAGGTGATATGCTGGGGAATCATGAGCTCTGCAGCAACGCTAAGCAGGAAGGGGGGGAAACGGCATGCCAACTTAAGACAACATGTATGTATGTACAACACCACAAGCCTCCAATCTTTATTCAGAGGGATCCGCAAAACGCGATCAAGGTAGGGAAAAGTCATTATGCTCGCTGGGTTCTCTCGTGAAAAACTCAGTTCATAACGAAACTCAACCGGTTAGACACACAGTCCATAACCCCAAGTCGAACTCAATTTTCGTTGTCGCTAGCAAGAAAGGTATCATGCAGTCTGGCGCGAAGCGGAGAGAGAGAAAAAAAAAATTTCATCCATCATAGCACATTTTGCTTTATCTCAGAGCCTGACCTTAACATCAACACAGGGTAGCGTCCATTCCCTCTTTCCCAAGAGACTGCGCAACCACTCCAACCCCATGCCCGTCCATTCTGGCTGCTGCGCTCCTCCCTCAAGCGAAAGATGTCGTCTCGCTTCATCGAACGCTGCTCCTGCCAGCGCGGTCGTCGTTGTATTCACCACATCCAGCACATATTCCGCCAGCCCCGTCGCCGCGGCGTCTTGCGACGGCGCAGTTGTTGTTGTACTTGACGAGAAGCGCGGAGCAAACCAGTCTCCCTTGAAGTCGAGGAAGCAGCGATCAGACCAGTGGCACGAGGAGAGGAAGAGGATTACGAGCAGCGCAGAGCAGTATATGCATGGTCGGTGGATGAGGTAGGTGGTTGTGACGAAGAAGAGGATGAAGAGCGGGCTTGCGTTTGCGGGGATGAAGAGGAGAGGCAGCCAGCTATAAAGCGATGTAGTGTTAGCATATAGCCAGTCCTACTAGCTGTGACAAATTAAGACGTACCCTCTTAGACAGAACATCGCGAGAGGCTCTTTTGGATAAGTTTGATGGTGGCTAACCAGCCTACCTAGATGGGTCGCGGGTTCGTAGGGCTATGTGGTGAATGATCGAAGCATCGTATCCAAGTTCCGATCTCCAGTTGTTCTAGCTATAGCACTGGCATAGCAGAGTGAAGTGATAGTGATTTCTTAACTGGCACTCTCTTTCATTCTTTCTCTCTCTCTTTCTCTCTCTCTCTCTGTTACTTGAATGATGCCAGTGCTCTCCATTCTCTTAGTCAGCTTGCAGCGGCAAACACAGCAAACACCGCTTACGTAACACCCCAACCTCGCACTGGCAGCATCGACCATTCATCACCACACAAAAAGCATCAAAGACGGCTTTCCTCGCGAAAGTTGGACACAAACATCACCTTCACCACCTCCATTCCCTTCCCTTCTTATTTCTCTTTTCTTTCTCCTTCTAGCTTGCTTTTCTCTTGCTTTTTATTTCCAGTCTCTGCTTCGTTTGTACCTCATTCCATCACTTACCACCTACCTACGCTTGATCTACTGGAGCTTACCTTGCATAGGTGATGGTGGCAGAAATGTCCACTCCAGGTGATCTCCAGGCGCTCTTCGCGTCAATCAAACCGCGTCCGCCATCTGCCAGCCCCTCAGGGACGCCTAGCGCTGAAGCTCAGCAACGTCGTGGTCCTATGCCACCGCAATCGGCTAGCTTTCACTTCCCTCATGGCTATAATCAGCCCACCGTATCCTCGCCTCTCTACAGCCCCCCAGTGACCGGAACCCCTCCGCACCGTGGCTCGGATATCATCAGTCCCAACGTTTCCACGCCGCGAAATGAAGCAATTCCACCGCCTTCGGCAAATGCAGATCGAGCGTCCAGTCTGTTGAGTCTGCTCAAGCTCAGCCAGCCTTCCACTAGCACTTCGAGCCCGAAACCACAACAGGAAGAAGAGATATCTGCCGCTGGGATTGCAAAGGATGCCGGCGAAGGTACTCCCACTGGGACTCGTCCTGGCCATGGAAGAGGTATATCGGCATCAGACTTGGTTGCTTCTTTCATGGGGAAACCTGCTGCCCAAGCCACAGCTGCTGCTGGTTCCTTCTCTGGCAACGTAGGCGTCCAACAAGGCAAGGACGGGCCCGTTGAGCGACCAGTTACAGCATCATCCGCTGAAAATGCACAGGATATGTTGCTCAGATTGCTGAACCGCCCAAAGCCTCAGGCATCCATCTCTGAGGAGCTGATCAGGCCTTCTACTTCGAAGCTAGGTGCTGAGACTACCGACGTTCGTGCTATGCATACTACTGGTATTGAGGCGGCTATTCCGGCTAAACGGCAGGCCGAGCAATCTTTCGAAGCCAGACCATCACCTATGCGAATGTTTGGTGGCAGAGATAGCCGTGAGGATACTCCATTTGCGCCACCCGCTCAGCAGCCATCCGGCCCGGAAACGATATTTACATATATCAATCCTTTTGAGCAGCTTGCTGCTGCATCTCCTCGTAACCGGACTCCTCAAGAAATGAAGCATGAGTCTGACAGAGAAACCCCGGCTGTTGAGGTTCTGAACGCCAAGAAAGCTGTATCACCAGCCGCCAATGGAGCTACTCAACAATCAGAACCAGCAGACGCATCGGCGGCTTCAAAGGCCCCTAAGCCCGCTGCGAGTGTAGAAACTCCTAGGGCTCAAGAGGACAAACCCGAGGCCACCGTCTTTGCTGAAGAAGCGCTTGTGGAGCCGAAGAAGGAGACAATTGCTGAGGCCCTTGGAGAAGTTGAGGAGGAAGTTGAGGCTGTCTTGGCAGAAACTTTGGACGAGCCTTTGGATATCAAACAAGAGCCGGAGGAAGAAGATGCAAAGCAAGTTATGAGTGCCCTGGCTGATGAGCTTCAGAAGACAGTCATTGGGGATGAAAAGGAACCGGAGAAGGTTGATACTGAAGCTGCGACTAAAACAGTGCCCCGGGCTGCAGCTGAGGGCCTTGAGGGGCCTGCTGGTGAGGCAGCTAATGGTGATCTCGCCGAGGAACTTTGGGAGAATGAAGTCGAGCGTGTGATCCCCGTGTATAACTTCCCCATTAAGCCCTTTGTGTCGATCACCTGGAAAGGTACTACGGATGTACCAGTATCGATTCGTGATGATGGAGTTATGGATATTGCACGCCTCAAGAAGGATTTTGATCAGCTTGATCGATCACTAACTTCGGCCAGTTCGGATTACATCGTCTATGCATTAGCTAAGAACGGCGGTATGCGAATCATCCGACAAGAAGATGGAGTTGACAGACAGGTTTTCCGTTCGTCTAAGGACCGAATCTTCAATGTTGCTCTCTGCAGTACACCTGCAGGCTCTACGGGCAAGGAGCAAACTGTCCTTGGCATTGGCGTGAGTGGTACGGTGTACTGGGCGACAGTTTCAAAGCCGGACTACGATCTTTTCGAGAAAGACTCTCTTGATAAGGAGAGCTTGGTGTTCCCGCCCTTCCCCGCCTCCGACGAGAATACCTCTGGTGGCCAGCTGAAAACGCGCGCCAAACGGAGCTCGCGACATCCCGAGTTTTTCGCCATTGGACGTGGGAAATCAATCCACGTTGTCTGGCCACACTTGGCGATGTCGCCGAAGTACGGGGTGACTAGCCAACAGCGGAAAGTCGACACCGAAAAGTTCTTCAAGGAAAAGTCATTGAAAATTGCCACTGGCAAGGCAGGAAAGGATTTTATATTCAGTGATGACGACACAGTTATTGTTTCACTCGATAAAACCGGGAGAATGCGCTTCTGGGATATTCGTGATATGGGCTATGGAAAGGCACCACCCAACGATATCCGTGCACCTCTCCTCACCCTTGTTACTGGTTCACCCAGTGAAAAGACATGGCCGACGTCTGTCCTGTTCATCGACAAGCAACGACCATACCAGAGAGCGACTGCTCTTCGATACGTCCTGGTGGGCTTGAAACAGAACCACACGCTCCAGCTCTGGGATATTGCTTTGGGGAAAGCTATACAGGAGGTGAACTTCCCGCATAGCCACGAATCAGACGCCATCTGTAGTGTTGCATACCACCCTGCTTCAGGTATCATTGTCGTTGGGCATCCTACTCGGAACTCGATTTACTTCATTCATCTGTCTTCTCCAATATATAGCCTCCCGCCATTCTCGCAAGCCGGGTACATCCAGCAGATTGCCGAAAAGGATGAAAAACTACTGAAACCAGAGTCTACCGCTTGCATGAGTGGAATACGCGAGCTTTCGTTTGGAAACCGAGGACAGTTGCGAAGCCTGGAGCTCCTTCCTTTGAAGGCGTCCAGCGCCCAGAAGGGAAAGGACGACCACAGCCTGTTTGAACTTTACGTTATGCACTCGCGTGGGGTGACGTGCCTCAACATTAAAAAGGCAGATTTGGGTTGGAGTATTGACAATAAGATTGTGCAACCAGTCAACGCGTTGCAGGGCGGTCTTATCGAAATCAATGATCTTCAGGCTTTCCCCGCGCCACTGGATGCGCAGTCCGTGAATGGAAACGGGAAGGAGCCACTGAAGAAAACGTCAAGTCAAGAAATAGAGCCAACCACGAACAACGTTGAATCATCTCGTAACCAGTCGCCAGCAAAACCGTCACCAAAGAAGAAGGGGGCTGAGGCTTCGGATCTGCAGGAGCAAGTCACCCCTGCGGTTGAGAAGAGTGAACGGAAGAAGAAGAAGAAAACTGCCGACGCTGTCAAAGCAAAGGAGGCCAACAACGTCGACAGCCAACCCGACCAGCAAGTTTCGGAGCCGTTGCGCACATCAATCGCAATGGCATCAACCCAGTCGATCACACCTGGCGCTGCTGCAGGGCCTTCCGTTCCTGATATCAATGTAGGTGTCTCGGCCGGTTTCCTGGATAAAGAAATCAAAAAGATCGAAAAAGCCGTTGGTTCCGAATTCTCCAAGTCTCTTCACCGTGAACTCGACACTCTCTACCATCGCTTCAATGAAGACAGACGCACGCAAGATGCTGCAGCTACTGCCAGACAGGATGCGGTCTTGCGTCTGCTCTCCAGCACGTTGACGGAGAATATCGAGCAGTCTTTGACTCGTATCATTGCTGGTAATGTCCAGGCCATGGTTGTTCCCGCTCTCGTGAAGGTAACAGCTACATCCATGGACCGCCAAATCAATGACAGTCTTGGAGAGCATCTTAATGCCGCTATCCCCAAGGCTCTTGAGAACTGCCTCCCGGATGCTGTGAGCAATGCACTGCAGAACCAGAATACGGTCAACTCTATTTCAGAACTGATTGCAGCAACTATTTCGAGCCGCGTTGAGAGCGAAGTTTCTCAGATCTTGCGCAAGACAGTGCTTCCGGCGTTTGAAACCAAATACGCTCACTTAGCAGAGAAGATGAGCAAGGATGCAGAGAATCGATTCGCGACAAAGCTTAAACAGTACGAGGTGAAGCAGCAAGCCGACAGCACCAAGATCGATCAGCTTACTGCACTTGTTGGTAATTTGTCGGAGGTTGTTGCCAAGATGGCGTCTACCCAGACTAGTTTCCAGAATGAAGTTTTGGACTTTCACCGTCAGCTTGGAGGCCATCTTGAGCCTGTTCATGAAGCACCTGTTGTTCCCCCTCCTGCTCTAGAGGTGCCAGTTACCGCGCCATCCGCGGAGGAGCTAGAAATTGCTGAGATCCGCCAATCGATGGCCAATGGAAGCCACGAGGAAGCATCTGTGAAGGCAAGTAACCTATCTCCACTGAGTGATTGATTATCAAGTCAACATACTAATTATCTTGTGTAGTGGATGCAATCAGAGCAGCAAGCGGAGCTTTTCAACCAGGTCTTCATAAACTATCAGCCCTCGTATCTCGCTAGCCTGGCCCCCATTGTTGCCCTTTCTGTTAGCGTTGCCATCTCAACCTCCTTCGATGCAAATGTGATGGTCCGGCTTGCATGGTTGCACTTTATCCTGCATAATATTAACTTTATGGTAAGCAACTGCCCTGGCCATTTGGCAGCTACAGACCTGTATTTGGTTGCTAATCATGACCGTTAATAGGACCGTGATATCGTGGAAGTTGTGCCTCAAATCATGCACGTGTTACTCCAACGCCTTGAGGGCCTTTACATGGCTGTCGCCAAAGACACGCCTCACGATCCTATTTTGCCAAAGATTCCACCCTTGGTTCGTCGTGCGAGGGAACTTCAGAGTTTCCGGGGCTAGATGCTTCTGCTCGAGGTAGTCGACCTGACTATTTTGACATATTTTCGATGGTGATGGCGGATTCGACATTTCGGTTATGGGCTGGGCTAGTTAGTCCCGGCCCCCGTCCTCGTGCTAAATACCCACGATGATGCAATGTCATGACCGCGTTTTCTTTCATCCCTTGTTCTTTAATTTGCTGCTTTTGTTCTTAATCCTGTTTTATTTATGCCCTTGCCCCCTCCCCTTGCTTTCCATTTGATGATGATCTTTAATGTCCTGTACTTTTATCCCAAAACAAAAAGCACGATAATTCTTGTCGATGGTGCGCATAGACGGAACAGGAAAGGGAAATGGGTATATTTTGCTTTGATTTTGTCTTACGCGTGGATATGGATCAGGTCGGTTATCAACCGTGGTGGAATTTCTTGCATGCTTTTGATTTTATGCTGGAAAAGTAATTTTTTTCATCTTTGGTTTTTTTTAGTTCTTAATAGCTTGTGTGGATGTGTTTTTTCTTCGTGCTTTTTTGTGCCTAGTCCAAAAATCCCTTCTGACTGCGCCAAATTTGCTACTATTAGCTACGGGCGTTTTGCGATGTGGTATTTTATGATACTTGCTGTTGTTTTTATTTTTTAGAAGACTGCTTCCCTGATTTGATTTCATAATATGGCTCGGGCTGCGCCGTATCTCTCTCTTCGACCGAACAAGGTCCGATGTAGTTACATCCTAATAACTAAATAAATCCTATATAAAAACTAGCCCGCTAAAAACTATATACCACAAATAATCAAGCATGAAACAGCTCCTCCCCCTTTTCCCCTACTTCTCCCTCTCCCTCTTCCTCCCCTTCCTCGACAAACTCAAACCCATAAGCCCGCCAATTCAACTCCTGTCTCCAATGCAAGCCATACCCGCGCTCAGGATCCAGCGCTGCATCCACCCTCCCATTGCGCCCCCGCCGTAGGAACGTCACACTACGAAACCGCGACAACAGCATGCCCATCGCACAGCAGAGACAGGGCTCGTGTGTGAGATAGAGATCTAGCGCGGTGCAGAGATAGCCGCCTTGGGTGAGTGAGAGGAGAGGGTTTGAAGGGCGCGTGAGGATGGTGTGTTCGAGGGTGGTGGGTGTGGGGATGGGGGGTGTGTTTGCGGAGGAAGAAGAGGCTGGGATCGTGGGCGTTGTTGTTGTGCTGTCGCCGCCGGTGGTGGTGGTGGTGGTAGAGATTGAGCGGCGTTGGTACGCGACTAGGGATATTGCGCGCATTACGGCGTGGGAGGGCGGTCCGGCTTCATCGTCGGGATTGTAGTAGCCAGAAGCAGCAGCAGGAGTAGTAGTAGTAGTAGTAGGATCCTTCTGGCCCTGGCTCGTGTTGAGGGAAGTGGTGGTGCCAGCCTCACAAGCTTCCCCTTGGACTACTTCTTTGCCTTCTTCAACCTTTTCAGCAGCAGCAGCAGCAGTCCAAAACCTCACATCCCCCGCCACAGCAACAACCCCCTTAAACCCATCCAATCCAACTCCCGCATCGACCAAGGGATCTACAACAACAGCCCCAACCCTCCTCCCGCGGCCTGAATCCTGCGCGTCAGCAGCTACTCTCCTCGCGAGCGCGAGATAAATACCCGCGCGCAGCTCTATGGAAGATTTCACGCGCGCGAGAATTGTAGGGGGTGGCGAGTGTGTGGCGGGTTGGGCGGCGGCGTTGAAGAGCGTGGGCCAGTAGGTGCGGGACCAGTGGAGGGATTGGGCTATGGATGTGGGCGGGTCAAGGGGGATGAGGGTTTGGGAAATTTTTATGGGAGAGCGTGGGGTGGTGGGGGGTTGCTGCTCGTCATTGTTGGCGGCGGCGGCGGCGGCGGCGGTGGTGGTGGTGATAGCGGCGAAGGGGGCGAGAAGGTCTTGGAGTTCGGAAATTGGGGGCAGGGGTGGTGGGATGAGGAGGTAGAGGACTTGTGGTGATGGAATAGGGGGAGCAGTGGACTTTGCCTCTTCTTCTTCTTCTTCTTCTCCTTCTTCTTGTTGTTGTTGTTCTTCCTCGCCGTCTCCACGCTCAACCTCGTCTGCACTGCTGCTCTTCACCTTGTTCTTCAAGTGCTCTGGCAGAAACTCAGCTTTTGTCAGACGGCGCAAATGGCTGAGATTCAGCGATGGGTCTTGTCTGAATTTCGAAGAGATGAGTCTGTATTTTCTTTCTTTTTAGTTATGCGTATCTGTATAATATTCAAGAAGGAGAGCGGACAGGTTGGATTGAAAAGGGGCGGCTTGTGGGGGGGGGGTTGGGGGATAACACACTTGACCGCTTTACTCGCAGATTTGATATCTATTTCGGCGACATATGCCTCCGCTATTTCGACTCCCAGCCAGTCCAATTCGGACCGTATTTGATATTAGAACACATGCATATTTTAACACATCAACCCCTATGCAAGTGGGGGTGGGGGATGGAATTGATAAAGAAAAAGAACGAAAAAACCGCTTTCTCACAACTCACCAGTCCTTTCAACAGCACGAACCTCCTGGACCGTCTTCAGGGGTACAAGTTTGCCTTGCAACGGCTGTATATCAGCAAAGGGATCATCGGCGTGTCGCTGTTGTTGTTCTGACATATTCTCGGTTTTTGCGCCGCTTGGTTGCGGGGTACATTAGATAGATAGGTTGGTTGGTCTCTCTCTTCTTTTTTGGCCTCTGTTCTTTTTCTGATATAGCACAGTTTTTGTCCTGGCTGGGAAGTTTTTGTGGCCCGTTTCAGGAGGTAATGTACTAGTAGCTCAAGGGTGTTGCTTGCATCCTTTCCCCTTTGGCTGATAGATAGATTTTTTTCCTTCCCTTTTTATGACTGGCAGACTTAGCCAAGCCTCGAGCTCAATAAATGACACACGTACTGCGGTAACGAGTCAGATCAAACAATTTATTATTTATTCATTTATCTAATATATGGGAATTGACACACTCACCTCATTCAAAGAAAATACTTCATGCGGTTGACGTTGGCAGTTCTGCAGCCCTAAGCCCTACAGTCGGGAGAGAAATCGTACCCAAGTGGACCACATCAATGTCACGTGGACTGCTCTTGTTATGCGGGGAGATCGAACTGTTTGATCATGTAGCTACGAGAGAAGCATATTATGAAGGCTAGGAGATAGGTCTTTTTATATATGTAGGTATATATATCTCAAAGTTTTTCACATATATGGGGGAGGAAAAAAAATGTACAAAATCCTCCTGTAAAATGGCGTCCCCACAGATATTGAAAAAGGAAAAAAAGGGAAAGAAAAAAAAAGGTCTGCCCGAATGCCCAAACACCACAAAATCATCACATAGATACATACACCCCAGTCCGAACATCCCAACTAGAACTCCATGCAATAATGCGTTCGTCCACGGCCCGCGGGAAACACCACCACCACCGCCAGGTTTAGATACTCCTTCCTTTTTGCGCTGATTATGAGAATCTGATCGAGTGATATCTTTCGAAATCTTTCAAGTTCGTCTAGACAGGGGCCTCCATCCGTTTAGGAATCGAAGTTGAAAAGAAAAAACACCGTTCCCTTTCTGTTTTTTTCCTGGGTATATAAAATGGAGGGGGAGAAGGGGGAGATTAGTATAAAAAAAAGATAAGAGTCGAAAAGTTAAATAGTCGAAGATTGAAATGTTGGAAATGCGAAATTATGTCAAGTGGGGTGATAAATGGGGGGGGGGGGGATTTTTGGCCCCCCGGATCCCCCCCAATTAACGCTGCTCGGGATGCCCGTTCAATGCAACATTGCCAGAAGTAGCAGAAGAGCCAGCGAGCTCACCTAGGGCTTGAGTAGTCGTAGTACTCTCCGCTTCCGGCTCTATAACGTACTCTTCGCATCGCTCGACGAGACTTCGATAGTAGTCCACCAACACCTCGGGCTGAGGGACGATGCGCCACTCGACGCGCCAGAGTAGTTCCAGCTCCAAGAGGGCGAGTTCCGCCACACTGATACCACCCACGCGTGCGTAGGTCTTGTTCGTCCAAAAGCTGTCGCTTAGGCCTTTGCTCGCCACGGTTGCGGAGCTGATTAGAAAACGGTGGACAGTGAGACTGGAGATGGTAAATGCTGGATACAGGGCACAAAGCCTGTCGATCAAAAACACTATGCTTAGTAATATTGGCGGGGATAATGTCGCATGCGTGGTGAGACGTTGGAGGTAGTCCTGGACGGATATACGGGGCGGAGATCGGGAATGGAAACGGGTCAACCTCCCGTCTTGAAGCGGGATCTGGTCGTTGAATCGGATGAGTTCCATCAACATACTCGAGACCAAAACCACAAGGTCACGGGTGTCTGCTTCTTCATAGTGGCGCGGGAGGACTTTGGTGGGAGGATTCTCTGGTCGTGGCCGTTTGGACAGAGATCCAGTTTGCGGTTCATCCGTAGTAGGCTGCGCAGGTGCTGAGGATGCACTTGACAAAAGAGTGGCAGTATCCGGGGTGTTGCGCTTGGAACCAGTGGTGGTTGGCGGCATTTGCGAAGTAGGATTACCCTGTACTTGATGGTGTATCCCTTGTCGTACTCCGGATGAAGAGGTCACATTGGGGCTAGGGGCCTGTCGTGTATGGGTAGGTGACGATGTACTGATACTAGATGCAGCTGCGGCTCTTGTGGGAGTTGCTGGACGAGAGCATTGGGTTCCAACATCTACCGTCTGTCTCCTCAGGGCCGATCTTATCTCCTCCACGCCAGAACAGCCATTGGATTCGGAGGAAATACGATTGAGCCTAGATGCTTGCGGTGAGGTTGCGGGAGCTGCAGGAATACTTGAAGAGGCCGAGGTGGGGTTATGAGACGCAGACGCAGACTGGTCGTAATAGCGAGACTGCGCAGAAAAAGCAGGCGTCGGGGAGCAACTGGAAGTAGACCGCAGGAGAGCGGCGGAAGTTGGAGATGATGCTATCATATTCTCTGAGGCTCAAATACCGCGCTGCAGAGAGGGGCACGTGGGTCCAAGCGGTGATCAAAGGCGCGGGCTGCAGGAACAGGAACAGGAGATGCACGCAGATGCGACAGAGAAGCAGAAGCAGACGCCAGCAAGCCAGAGCCCTCGCACATAGCACGTCTGCAACTGCGCATCTTTGCTCGGATGAGGTGGAGGAAGAAGGATGCGGGAGTCGTCAAGACGCAGTAGTAGTAGTAGTGGTGGCTTCTGCACTGCTCAGCATTGTTGGCGTAGCCTTGCCTCTTCTCTCTTCGGTGTCTGACTGACTCTTTGGGGGGAAATCTTTCCTCTGGTCTGAGTGGAACCTTTGGCTGCCGATGTTCGCGGGTCACATGATGCACGCTGGCAGCCACGCTCTAGCCTGATTGGTGCATGGCGCAGGCTGCTCGTGGCGAATTGGGCCAATCAGAGCAGACCAGCTGCCACGTGCCAGTGGTTGGATTATGTAAGAAACATTAGCTTATGTAAGATGAATGTTTCAAACACGTGATTTGTGTCCTTACGTCAGCAGCAGCTCTGGCACAAATAGATGTCATCAGAGAGACATCATGGATGGAACGGGCATCTATGGGCATCAAAGGGCATCAACATCCCAACATAATAAGATACTCACTTTCTCTGACATCCACTACATGCCATTCCCCCCCTTCTACTAAATTTACCCAGTCTACTGCGCCCAGCAATTGGTAATCGTGATTGTCTGCGACTTTGAAAGTAGGGCTTCATCTTCGCACCCAACCCCTAGCCTGATCATCTTTGGACATCGGAGCCTCTAACTACCGAGTACTCTAGCCATCTTCTAGTTGACCCCTCGCCATATTTTACCTCTTACCAAAGCGAACCTGAAATACGTATATTACAGAATCTGTGACACGAACCGTGCCTCCTTTTAGACCGGGGATACCGCCCTCCAACGCCCCTGTTCGCGGGGTGATTGCGCCCGTCTACCGACTGTCTGCCGGCTCCGTGTCGTCGAGATGACTCGACCAGCGCCTCCCAAGCTTCTCGAAGAGATCCGCGGTTCTGATTCCCCCGCTGCCCGAATCGCTGCACTCCGCGTGGTAAAGAATGAAATCATCGGCCACGATCAACGGAAGGAGGCGTGGGTGGGCTGGGGCATCGTTCCGCTATTAGCACGCATTCTATCAAGTCGGCGGGGAGCTGGAAAGAAGTCGGTCGTTCGGGAGACTAATGGCGATGCGAGTCTCTCTGGGTGGAAAGACAACCGGTTGGAGGAAGAAGAGACCTGCCTACAGACCATTATTATCGTCAGCAGCTTAGTCCAGGGTACCAACTTCCTCTCCCATTTCCTGAACTTTTAAACAATATCACGGTGAACAAATGTACTACAATGTACGGGATCTTCGGGCTAACATATTAATTTATTTTGGTGAAAAGGAGGCCCAGCATATATATCGCCAATCGTGGCCGGCGGTATCCTTCCGTTACTTTTTTCGATCCTCTCCTCTCCCAATTGCCACCCTTCGTTGGTCCTAGCGGTTCTTGAAACCCTCAATGCGATTGCGGATAGACTGCCATTGAGTCCCCAACAAACTGTGCACGAAGCAAAACAGCTTTCTAGCCTCATATTTTCTCGGGAGCACATAGGGACCTTCTGCAGAATACTTGATCATACATCTCCGGCGCCAACCATCCAGTCATCTATTGCACTTGCTGCAAACTTGATTGCCAAAACTTGCAAAGATGAAGTCCATAAAGCTACGGTTGCGGAATCGGGTGTCTTGGATGTTTTGGCTCTGAGGTTGGCGACTTTTGTCGTCGCTCAGGGGTTCGTTCTGCCCGGTGCAGAGGCCTGTACTTCTGATCCCGGTGGTTTAGGTGCATTACCGCCAGCTGCTCCGGCAAATGCATCCCTTGCTCCTATTCTACGAAGTATTGCCGTGGTAATTAAAAACTCAAAGTCTCGCTCTCAACATTTCTTATCATCGCCAGCCATGGTAACCGTCTTTCCCAAGAAACCCCTGGAGATATCACCAGTTATAAAAAGTGCTCCCTGGGGCAAACCATATTTCCCTGCACATTCTACCCTGCGCCAAAATACAGCAAATCCGATAGACTCAATTCTTCCTTCTGTCCCAACTGCTCAAACGAAAGGCTCTGCGAACTTTCCGCCACTGGGTGGACAAGGCTCGTACAGTAGACAAGGTCAATTTTTTGCTCCTCCACTTGCCTTTTCTGACACCCCCAAATCAGATGAAGAGGAAAGCGCTGTTGTATCATGGCTTCTTCATGTGGCTCGATCTGCGTCGGGTTGGACCAGGCTGATGGCAGCACGAGTAGCCACGATTCTATTCCGGTTAGGGCTCGCAAAAAGTAACCGGGTTCCAATGTTTGGCTTCCTCTTGGTGCCTCTTTTGGTGCGCATGTTCGATAAGGATTATGAAGCGCCAGGTGATGGTGACAGTTACGAAGAGGGGTTGATATCTACAAGCTTACGCATTAAAGAAGAGGCGCCGGCGGTTCTGGCTTCGTTGGTAATGGACAGCCGTGAGCTCCAACAATATGCGATGGAGGGAGGCGCGGTCAAGAAACTCGCCCAGATGATTAGGGAATCCTTTAACCCGATTTCTGATAACTCCAAACCCGTGTGGAACCCGGAGAAGACCGCCTCGTCGGACGATGCACAGTCTCCAGATACCCCAGCAGAGCTACGTCTTGGTCCACCGGGCTTCGCACCGCTAGCAGTCCACAAGACACGGTATCGGGAAGGTATTCTCAGAGCATTGGCCGCATTGGCGCTTTTCAATGATAGGTATCGGAAAGATATTTTTGAAGCTGGCGTAGTTCCCTACATTATCGATTCAATGAAACCGTACGAGCAGGAATCAGCTAACGCCCAGATTGGCTCTAAAAAGTCTGGTCTGGAGGGAAATCCAATTCCAACACTACTCGCTGCTTGCGCCGCTGCTCGGTCCCTAACGCGGTCCGTAACTGGACTGAGAACAAGTCTGATTGATGCTGGCGTGGCGGCTCCTGTCTTTAATCTCGTCAAGTTCCGCGATACCGAAGTGCAAATCGCCGCAACATCAGTGGTCTGCAATCTTGCCATGGATTTTAGTCCTATGAAAGATGTAAGTAGTTTTTATATATATCCGTATACTTTTATACGCCATCTCCTATCTTCTAGAGTTGGAGATTTTCGCGTGCAAATTTACTGATTTATCCCAGGCTATTATTGGTGCGAATATGATACCGACTCTTTGCGAACATGCACATTCTTCGAATATGAGACTACGATTAGAGTCAATCTGGTCACTCAAGCACATCACATACAATTCGACGAACGACATTAAAATGAAAATCGTTGAATTCCTCGAGCCGGGCTGGCTGAAACAAATCATCTCCCAAGATCCAACTGACTCGTCCTTGCGACGGAAAACAGAAGAAGATCTTAGTGGTGTTGGTTCTATTGGCATGGGCACACCAAATTCTGCTGGAGAGCAGGTTGATCTTCTTAATCCTGTTGAGGATGGCAATGAACCTGACTCACAGGAAGAAGATCTCCGAATGGTTGATACTATCATGCCACCGAAGCCAAGTATTGATACGTATGTCGCAGATAATGCACGGCGACGCAAGCTCGCACTTAACGGGGATCTGGATCATACCAAACAGGCTAGGCGTGATGACATACAGGTACAGGAGCAAGCGCTGGACCTCATCCGAAATTTGATCTGCGGCCCGGGCGCCTCGGAGATGATTGACTTTGTGTTCCAAGAACTGGGTCAAACTGACTTGCTCAACATTCTCGCGGACAAATTACGGCCCAAGCCATTAACTAGCTTCAGTCGCAAGGAATCCGTCACGCCGAAATCGCTCAACATGCCTCCAGAGATACTCACTGCTGTGACGTATATCCTGATACATCTCGCTGCAGGCCTCTCTCGCCATCGGCATATTCTGATTCTGCACCGCGACCTGCTCAAATCCATGATGCCGCTCTTCAACCATGCGACTAACCAGGTGCGTATCAACTGTCTGTGGGTAGTGATCAACTTGACGTACGAGGACGATCAGAGCGACCATAACAGCTGCCGCGATAGGGCCACGAAGCTCAAATCTCTAGGCGTGATGGAGCGTCTTACCAGCTTGGAAGATGATAGTGAGCCGGACGTTCGAGAGCGCACAAAGACTGCTTTACATTTGATGAAGTCGTTGTTGGGTTCGTAATGAAAAAATAAAAATAAAAGCGTTGTTGCTTTTTTCAATTGCGGCGTGTTGACCTTGTGTGATATTTGTCAAATACACATCCCCCCCCTTTTTTTTTTGCTGGCTGATTTAGGCCCCTGGGACTTTCTCTCTCGAGCGCTATTCAACTCCCCCTCAATTCCCACTTATACATATCCATCGTTTTTTATCTTTCTCTACTTTAATCGCTAAAGCTGATGGGGCGAGATGGCTTTTTACTTTACCATTCTTCAATGTTGTCTTTTTATATATATTGCCTTGGCCTTTTATGATTTGCTCTTTCTTTTTTTCTTTTTTGGTTTATTGGATGTATCCTCTTATTATTATTCTTAATTAAGGGGGGAAAACCGGGCGTAAGGTAACAGCAGCAGAAGCAGCATTATCACAAGGCGAATCCTTGGGTGCATGTATGTATTTGATCCTTGTGTGCGGTTCTTTTTGTGTCTTGTTTTTATTATTATTTGTTGTTTGTTTATATTAGCCACTTCGTTGAGGTTCTAATATAGTTTACTTGATAAAAACAAGCTTCAACCATTTATTCAAGATATATATTTCTAAGTGAGGGACAGAGTGTGTAAGTTTGACATGCGCATGCGGAGCGATTATTTGTTTATATGAAGATTTCCTTGCACAGGGTTAGTTATCCCTCCATGGCTCTCCACAATCCTCCTATGAATCTACCATGCACACGTCAGTCTTCCCCGCATTTAACATTCTCCCAATCATTAATTGCAATTGAATGATACTTTGGTAGTATAGAAAACCGCAACCTTTTTTTTTTTGGCTCATCTTCACTTTCTTCCCTCCCGTGTGTGGGGAGTGTTGATGGGAAAAAATTAAGCACTCTAATCCCCTTCCCTCTCCTTCGCAAGTGGGTTTTATAGCTACCCGCCAGCTATTACTTACTACTACATGAATCATGGCCCCCTCATCCAGAGACGCGGAAAATACACATTTAGCAACCGGGCTCTGCGAACGCGATTATAGCTAGCCATAGTGCAGAACAGACCGTCGAAAGGCTTTATGCTGGTTTGGTTTTTGGTCTGTACGTATATATATCCTCTCTCCTCTCTCCTCTCGCTCAACGCGCGCGCGGTCTGGTTGCCCACGCTCCCCATTCCTGTAGTGCCAAACAAACAAATCGAACAAAGCGCGCTTTACGAAATTTAATATCATGCAAAAAGCGAATACCTCAGGAAGACGTCTGCCTTACCCATCGCACACACAACCATATCTGCTTCCGGCAAGATCCGTACGAAAAAAAACCCTTTGCCATACTCGCGCATCATCCCCTAGTTTCCACCCGGCTTTTTGCAATTTCAGGGTAGTGGTGGTATTTCGAGTGCGAGAGCCGGAGTCCTTTAGGCCACCTGAAGGAATTCACGCGTGCGATGGATGACGCAGAGTCCATTTTTCCTGGGACAGGAGCTTAGTGTGCCGGACGTCGTGCTTGCGCCGTGCGCTGTGGGTTTTGGATGGGTTTAAGGGAGGATGGGGAGGATGGAGTGCTTTGGAAGAGGTAGAGACAGTGGGCGGCTACGGTTGAGGGGAGGGGTAGTGTGAGGGAAATGTATTTGGCGATTTATAAACGGTATGCGGATGATGTGCCGTATAGTGAGATGGCGAAGGGCGACGAGGGCGGGGAGAGGGGTTATTTGAGGATTTGTGGAATGGTAGTGATGAGTTGTTGATGTTGTCGGGTTTGTTTTTCGCTTTTTCGATCTGCTATGTATTAAAAGGTTGAGTTTTAAGGTTATTTGTTTCCGTACTTGCGGAGGAGCTTTTGCATTGTTCCCACTGCACTGGATCGATAACTTCCGCCGAATATGGTGGTGTGGTTTAGTTGATGATAGCTGTTGGTCGCTAGTATCAATATCCAAATGACATAGTCTGTAGGATAAGCATTGGATAGGATGGTCTTACAGCTCATATAACAAGACTCGATCTGCATATTCGTCGGCTGGTTCCGTCTTGGGAACAATCCGATGATACTCGCGATAGAAATCTGCACCAAATCCTCCGAACATCTGCATAATGCCCAATTCAAACTCACTATGTGCGTAACAAGCAGATGGGTCATATACCACATCACCAACTCCTGCTTCATCGTCGTTTTCAAACGCTGTACTGCTGCTCGACCGCATAATGGTTCCCTTTGAAGCATTCCCACTCCATAGATCGCCGTGCACAACAACGGGAGTAATACCCTGTCCGTTCCCACTCTTATCAAAGCCAAGATGGCCATCTCCTAATAAGTTGGGAACAACTTCTGCAGCCGTCCTCTCGACCAAACCTCGTAATTCTTTATCTTTGCCATTCCGTTTCTCACACTCCGCAAGCACAGTCATCAACCGCTGTTCCGCGAAGAAATCAGCCCACGACCGTCGGAACTCATTAGGTTGTTTAACATCTCCGCAAAACGTGGGCACGGGAAATCCAAACTGCGGGCGGCCACCACCACCATCATCATCATCATCATCATTATCATCGCCTTTTCCTTCTCTCAAGTTCACCACATCAGAAGATAGTGATGACGGAGCTGCAGGCGCAGGCGTAGAGTGTAGTTTTCCTAACCTCCTCGCTAACGACGTTCCTACCTTCCTACCATATCCGCTCAAATCCAAGAACTCTGTCACCAAAAACCAAGCCGTCCGCACATCCGATCTAGCCTCCTCCACCTCCTCCTCCTCATTCTCATCCTCCAACTTTCCCCAGGCCAGTGCGCGCGGACACAATTCCGGCACTGCATCCGCGATCGCATTTAAACTCGCAAACTCTCCCCGAAACATCTCCTTCGCATTCTCGCCATGGGGAGAGGTCTTGATAAAAAAATTATTCTCTACTTCTTGCTGACCATCTTTTGAAGGTACCAGAGCGCGAATTCGTCCTGCTTTAGCGAATCCAGCGCCAAAGCCACGAGAGGAGAAGGAGGATTTGGACGGATCTAGCGGGAGGGCGAGGGCTTTGAGGATGGATTGTGGCACGGGAAAGTTTTGTTTCGAGGACATTGGTGTTTTGCTCAATTGGCCTTCTTTCTTTCTTTCTTTCGGGGTTTCTTGAGGGGTTTATTGGAGTATTTTCACCACCATTTTGGGAGTCTTGTTTTAGGAATTGCTAGGTGGGGAAGACGTTGGATTATTGCGTAGCTACGTGCAGTGACGTACATGTACCACAACATGTGCTCCATACTGCACATCTGATCCACAAGCTTGGCTCGCAGTCGATGTCAACAAACATATCAAACACCATTACTGCTGCTATTACTTCCACGCTCCACTTCCATCGAATGTGATTCTTCCCAGCCGAACGGGCAGCCGTTGAACAGGGAGGAAAAGCCAAGAAGCCAGAATTTCTAGGCTTGAAGACAGAAGCAAGCGGGGCATGCATGGCAACGGGGGTTTCTCCCTGGGACAAGGCTCAAACACACATCAAGCTCTCGGGCCTCTTCTATAACAAAAATAGTGCGGAGGACGGAGGAAGCCCCATTGATAATAGGGTCTGAGGCGCCAAAAACGTGGACGGAGAATTTAAGATCGACGGAGAAATAAAGACCGAAAATAAAAGTTGGGTCCATTCTTGCTTGCATACATGATACAGGGCAAGAGCTGTGAGCGGTTTAAGCATAAAAACAAGCTCAAGGACCTTCCCAAAAAGAAAAAAAAAGAAGAAAAAAAGACGGAGTTTATTTTCCCAGCCTTCCTCCCCCCCGGTAGAGTAAAAATGACAGTGCAAAGACGCGTTAAGTCTTGGATGGATGCTGGAGATTGGACTGTGGCAATCTGACGGATTTGCCGGTATCCAGTGTTTGAGCCCCAGTAGGGCCGAGAACGCGACTACCTTTTGGGAGCGGAGCGAGCAACACAAACCTGCGAGTGTAGTGAGCGTTTCACCAAGAAGGCCCGAGGCAACTGGACACCCATGATGAACACAGACTCTGTATGGGCTATCGATCCAAAACGAAACAAAATCTTTTAAAAGCGTTGTGAGCAAGACAAAAAGAAAAGAGGAGTTGATTTGGACCAAACCCCCCGGCAACGCTGATGTTAGCCACTTCACCAGATGGGGCTGTTCAAGACTTTGCCCTCAGCTTATCCAAGCGACGAGATCTCCAGACTCCACTGTCCAGAGGCGCGAGAAAGAAGACCCTGACGGGCGGCGGGAGTCAGGGATTTATCTTGTGGGGAATCCCTGCCCATAGGGGGCTTAGTATGCATGAGAGCTGACCCGCATAAGTCTGCTAAAGTCCAAACACCAATCAATACGAAGAATGACCCGCTTTTCCTGTAAGCGAAATCATCGTTCCAATTAAACAAATTAACCCCAAGTCTCGCGCTTAGCCTGCTAGCGGTTGCTCTGAATCCTGATGTAGAGCGGGTTCAACGGGAAGCCATCCGTGCCTGGAGTTGACTAGTCGGGATTAGAGCTCGGAGTGATTTGCCGTCAGCCTGTCAGGTGTCGCATAGCACGAAGAACAAGAGACAGGGATGGGCTAGATGGTGGCACTCCCGCCCATTATTACCACGGACTGGCATGGAGACAACTCCCGAGCGCTGCGCAGAGACTTTTCAAGAGTTTTGGAAGCACTCGAGGGAAAGGACTACTGTTTCACGCGGTTAATCTGGGGTTCTCTGGCACCGAGGATTGGGTGCGTGTCGTGATGTCGTAGTGATGTCGTGCAGGACCAGAGGCATCCCAAGAGGGATAAACGCCTGGAGTATGTTTGACACTTTACGCCATCACTAACCACCGCTTTTAAACTTCGAACGTTGCAGCCTTTTCGGCATTTAATGATGATCATGAAGCCGGAGGAAAAAAGACATCAAGCCACAGTCGTTTCAACTGACAGCAGCAGCGTCCTTTCAACATTGCTCAACAGGAACTGCGGCTCTTAAGTCGTCAAGCGTGTGGATTTTGGGCGCTTGTCTAGCCTAATCAGTATCCGAGGTGGATTGCTTCAAGTGCCGACCACTCGATCGGTTATGGATGGGGGTCATAGGGTCGTATGATCTTCTTGATCCCGTGGTTGGGTGGATATGTAGGCCGTCTTTGTGTATGATAAGCCAAGAATGTCGTGGTTTGACTGTTGTGAGAATACCGGAGTGTTGTTGAGATAAAGTATTTGGTTCCTGTTTGCCAGAAAACTGGAGGATTATTTGCAATGCACATCACCTTCGTATTCTGGGCTCTGTAGATGTCAAGATGCATGCAGTATGAAACTCCTACACGCCTCATCCGCAACGCACAGGAAAATTCGATATTCTCATATCCAGCATGCAGCTAAGCATGGGTATGCTGACTGGGCATATGCGTATTTGATGAAGGATGGCTTCTCGAAAACTTGGAGAAAATGAAAGAAGATATATAATTGTTATTTTAGTACTCTATGCATCAATATGGAGGATACAACTCCCACATGGTTGAGACATGAGAATACAGATAGTATTATAAAGGTATAGTCACTATAGTTACACACTTTTCACAAGATCATGAAGCCAACTTTGTGTGAATAGGAGAGAAACAACCATCTGTTCACCTGCAACACCCAAAAACTCATACACAAGAAGCTCGTACCGGGGTCGTCCTAGATCAAAATCTCCGCCTTTAGAGGATAAACTTGAGGAGAGCAGTGAAAGCACCAAGACCAAGAGTTGAGTAATAAGTAATGGAGGAAGCAGAGTCCTCTTCAGCGTCCTGGTCTTCCGGCTTGATATCGGCATCATCATTTCGAATGGACTTGGTTCGGTCAGTGAGGACGGTGGGGCACTTGACGCGCTTGTAGCTGGCACTGTTTGTTTCGCAAGCGAGATTAGTTGGGATGCTGCGATAACTGTATTTTCAAAAAGAAAAAAAGTAAAACTTACTTTGGCCGAGTCTCATTCATGAACCAGTCGAATCGCCATTTGCAGCCGGCCTGGAGGGGCTTAGGTAGATTCTCGCATTCCTTGGATGTGCTGACGCCCTCATCCTCAATACCAAAGACCTTGTTATCCACGCCGTACTGCTTGGCGCATGCCCCCGCGAAGCTGGTGTTTCCACCGGGAATCTAGAAAGAGAATGCGCTGTCAGTACCAGGCGGGCGACAGAATAAGGTTATCCGGATCGCAGTTTAAGGTTATCGCAGCGAACCAGAAAGTGGGCGAACACGTGGCAAGAAGTTTGTTTGTTTGTACATACCGCAAGAGCAAATTTGTTCGCGGTCAGAAGATCGAATCCAGAGTTGTGGCCCTGGACAACCATCTTCTTGCCCTTGACCTTCCCACTGGTGAAGGTGACCTCGTAGCACGCGCTGCACCATTTGTCACGAACCTGCTCCACGAGATACACGCCAGCATAACCGTAGGAGAACGTGTCGTTTATCGCCCAGGGCGACTGGTCAGCACAACTGAACGCCTTGCCGTCACCACAGCCGGATCCAGCATTGAAGTCGGTGACAGCCTTGTTGTTGCCATCACATTGCTGGATGGGTTGGGTCCATTCGGTACGGCCAGGCCAGGCGCAGTCGGTTTTGCAGCAGTCCCAGTATCGCTCTGTAATCGCTTCGCCGGACACAGTATTGTCGGCGGCCGTTGCGACTTGAGACGCAGAGAGGAAAAGGAAAAGAGATGCGAGAATATTAGCGGAAACCATTTTGTTCTAGACGGTCGTTCCTTTGGACGGGGAGTTGATTTCGAATTATTAAATAAAACGTAGATAAAAGAATGGATCGAGGTATGCAGGAAAATATTCTGCTATCTCAACAATAGAATAAGATCGATCCCTTTCCGTTGGAGAAGATTAAGAGATGCACCGCAATCAGAACGAGACCTGGCAGCGATGGAGCGACAATGTCATAATTTATCAACATCTGACGGCCAATAAAGTTTCAGTGAAGGGAAGGAAAATTACCCTACGAGAATGGCTTGGAGGCTGGCGAGCAGACGGCAAAGGGGCAAAAGCAAAAAGAAACAGCCACTGAAAGCTTAAGTTTCAGGATGTCCAGGCCTGGTCCAGGTCTGGCTGTAATAATAGCTGCAGGCCAGAGACATATTTATGCCAGTGACTGGGGAGGGGCACATGGGGCAGTTGATATTCTCCGTCTTTCAATGGTCAATACTCTGTACAAGCAGCATGAATCAGGGGCAGGTTAGCTAGCATCTTCTAGGGTCCTACTTTGCGTCTCATCGGGGAGAAAGGGGGAAACTGCACTTGAACAGCATGTGGTTGATTAGTGCCTGCCTGGGGGAAGGTTTTAACAGCGCTCTCCAATCAGAATATATTAGCAAACGAATTCCCTCGGTTAGCAGTTCGCAAGAGGCAATTCTGCCTATCCCAGCCGTGTCTTTTCTTTTTCCTTTCCGAGTCGCCCCTCTAACACCTTGAAACTGATGTGAATGGCTAGACATTTAGACGCTTCTACCACATCCCGTCCAAAGACCGCAGAATTGGGTTTGCGAGACCTGGGGAAAGTCACCAAAATAAGGTTTTATTTTCTGGTCCCTGAACTTGCGACTCGAGGTGGAGTCTGGAGAGGACTCAGCTCAGAGCCTACTCTCAGCCGAGAGGAGGGCAAAGGAAAAAAGCAAAACCTGCGGCAAATTCCATTGGCTACACCGTCGTACACGACCCGTCGTATTTTGCCCATGTCACCGTGTCCCGCACCAAAGTTATTATTGTAATTTCTTTTTCTTCCACCTAGCGCCATGGCTGGCATTGGCAGCGTTTTAGTTCAAACTAACTGCGAGCTATGTGTGTACATGCATACATACGGCGTACGCGATGTCTCTTGTCAGATCGTGGTGGCATCGTTCTGTCAGTCGCTGTTTGAGGCTGTTCAACTTGCAGCAGCCCGTCCTATCCCCCCTATCATTCTTCAACAGGGCTGCCATGTGAAGTTGGAAGACAGCATCACGACCTCCGGAACGAACGAAGATTCGTCCAGATGTCAACATTATTCTCCAAGGCATGTCGAGTCTAGACGTAGCCGATGGCGCACACATTACTCAAATGTTTATGAGAGATACATGGACAGGACACTGCATCCAGCTTGGAAATAATACATCATCATGATTCTGACAGTGCAACTCCCCTGGAGTCTGGACACCTTTTTTTGATTTCTTCTGCAATTTCATTTGTTCGCTCTGGAGTCGCCTGGAAATTCATGAGCAACGGATTGCGCAGCTTCGCTTACACGAGAAATAATCAGAATAATCATCTAGTCATAAAGTGTAGCCAGGATCGTGACTTCATCTTAAATGGTTTCTTCTGCGGCTCGATTTCCGACTTTGGATCGGTTACCACAGAGCTGGCGCAGATAAAAACCACGACTCAAGCAGGAAGAAGAGAGTAAATATTATGGAAGAGGTCTCTTCTCCCAGAACATCTGCTAAATATCTCTTTCGCAGCGCCGTAAAGTGAGTATGTTACTCTGGCTTGCACTCGGGAGGGGTGTATGTGTGCTTAAGCAGCTGGTTGTGGCCCTATCGATCTCCACTTTCGTGCACCGCAAGTTAAGTAGCTCCCACACGCGCTTTCTTGGGTTTCAGGAACAGCATAACTCTATCGCCAGCACTAAGACAGAGATATGCATATTTATTCCTTGCCCTTCTAATTTGTGTCCGACTAGATTGGGTTGAGGAAAACTAAACGCGGTTTGCATTGGGAGTCGTGAGTGGTCGCTCGTTGACACCATGACCGGAGCGCCAGTCACGATTCGCCTCGCTAGATTCTCCACTTCCTTCCTTCAGGGCACTTCATCGACGCTGGCGGCTGGAGACGCAAGTATGGGATCTTGCAAGCCCGAGATCCACCTCCTCCATCCAGTCTCAAGCTCCTTCAATAATCGAAAACCTAGAATCTTTGACGTTTATAAACTTGGGTGGCTACCGAACAAGGGTTCCAACCTCGCTAACTACCGCCACTCATGACTCGCCTATCGTAGCTCTTGACGGCGAGTGCGCCTGTGTGACTTGTGGCCACTGCCGGCCGCAAGTGGATATCTGGGGTAACAGATGTGTCCCGCCCACAGGATGCGGGTACTCACAAGAATCATGTTGGTTGCTGCGCTCCCAGACTTCTTGATGTTCGACCCCGACGCTCTTCCATGATCCTCCGCTACTTTCTCTCGTTTGGGAGGAACGCTAGAAACGGATCGGCTCCAGCCTAGCCTGCACGTCGAAGCAAGACACTAAATTGAGTACCTAGCTGACCACTAGCAGGATACACTGATGCAGTGAGAACTCGGAGGGTTTTGAACTTTAGGCTGCTGTAGGCTGTCGTTTGGGTTACTCTAGAAGCCTGTCGGCTATGTAACTTCAATCCCCCCCCCGCAGATTGGACGCAGCCCACTGCTTTTGTGGAACATGACACACTCCACAGATTCCGAGATACAACGAGGGGTTTAAACTCAACAAAAGTTCTCTCCATGCTTCACATATAATCCTTGGGAACAATAGATTCTCCCTGTGGCACATCCAGCCTTAGATCTGGCCTGATGCTTGGGTATTGCCATGTGGAGGAAGATTTCCAATCATGATTGGTGTCCGCTATCCGGCCCGCGTCCATGCAGGGTATTAATTGTAAACCCCTAAACTTCGTCCGTTCCATGCACGTGGACGACCGGATATCTTGATGGAAGGAGAGTCGGTCTTGAAGAGTTTGCGCTTCTCTCTCCCAAGAAACTTTTTTCTTTCTTTTTTTTCTTTCACAAACATCGAAACCTTGAAAGACTCGCGTTCATGTCATAGTCGACGAAGAAGCCCGAAGTAGAACTATATTAGAAGGGTCCGGCGATAACCCTAGAACCACTAGATCGGGCCATTCAACACTAAACCTGCTGTAGCACGGCGTCAGCCCGCCCATATTCTTGGCCCTTTACTCACTTATTAATAATAATAATAATTCTCCTGATGCATCCATCGTTCTCGACATCCCTGCCTTGCAGGCTACAAGAAGTCTCTTCCTTCCGCCTGGATCATACATGACAGGCCCGGCAGTCGTGGGGTCACTTCTTTAATCCTCACATATCACTTTTATCCCTCTCATTGACTGCCCTTGACTCGTCTTCTTGGTTTCCCGATCCATATTTTTTTCCTTCCCTGGGCAGACCTCTCTAGGATGCCTACCTTGCCGAACTTGAGAATACAAAAAGGTGCTCAAACATAGGCAGGTAGTTCAAAATGGGAGTTGCAAGGCACAACTTCGCAATAGCGCTGGTGTGCGCCCTCCCAATCATTTCAGCTCTCTTTGTAGCCACCAGGCTCTTTGCTCGGTATAGACGACGAATTACATATGGATGGGGTAAGCTTTTCTATCTTCTTTTATTTGACTCTTCATCTCTTTCTTTAATTGGAGTTTTGGGACCTGTCATGTACTGATCGAGTATTATAGATGACTGGATACTGGTCCTTGCGACGGTAATGATTTTCTGTTCTGCCCAAGTTTTCTTGACCATTGCTGCAGGTAATGGCAACAAATGGAATTGGCCCTGACGAGGATATTCTTCTACAATAGGCACTGTCGTTTGGCCTTATAGGACCATCCATAATATGTACGTACACCCCACCCCAATAGTGCGCATCTGGACGTACAGAGTTGAACGAGATCTTTCTAATAACCCAGATCGCCAGATATCCGAACGTTTAATCTTGGATTTCATGCCTGGGAAATCGTGCAGACAACAGAGGAAGTGACCTTCAGAGATGTAAAGCAGTTATACGCTGTACGTGAAACTCTTCCATCCCGTGCCAATCGCCTTGTAGGTAATGGTAACTAATTCTTCCCCGTGAATATAGATTACCCTCAGTTTCAACTTGTTGAGCATACCCATTCTACCTCTCGCGAAAGCCTCTATTATCATCATCCTTCTCAGGGTCGGTAAAATCATCCGGCCGTTGCGTCTGGCGATGTACTCGGTGCAGATTTTCAACGTCGCCGCTTGCGTTGTTCCATGGGCCGTCCTCATATTTATATGCCCGATTGAAGCCGGCAACGGTGATGCAGAGCGGACGTTCGGCAACCTACGCTGTCTTGGCCGCCATCAACAAGGCAATATCCTGCTCTTCATTAACTGTGCGAATCTTGTCACCGATATTCTTGTGTTCCCGGTCCCGTTCTTCATTATGCGCGAGTTGATAAATACCAATTTGCGATCGAAGCTCACATTATTGATGACATTTGCTTCTAGTTTGTGGTAAGTTCACTTTCCACGGGAAGAGGAATTAAGTAGCAGGAGAGGCAAATAGTTTGAGAATTATTTGCCTCGTTACTCTACTATCTAATCCTTCTTCGTCACCTCTTTCCCCACAACTTGAAACAACCCTTTAACATGCCTATAGTGTAACCGCTCTCAGTGCAGTGAAGGTTTACGTCACATATCGCGATCGTATTCTCGTATTTGACAACGCAGACTGGGGGTATGGCCTCGAGTACTGCATCACGCACGGTGAAGGCAATGTGGGTATTATCGTCGCCTGCATTCCCACGCTCCGCGGTCTCGTTTCGCGCGGACTAAAAACCCGAGGAGCGAACTCTTCGAACCGCTCGCCAAAATTCGGTACTTACCCGCAAAACGGCTACTACACGAGCATAGCTACGGGTGCCGGGAATCGTGTCAGCGTCGGGGCTCGGCCTGGGTCTCAGGGATCGTTCCACCCCAGCGATAAACAACTCCTCAAGTCCTCGGATATATTACTCACGACGGTCGTGGAGGCAAGTTCAGCCCCCGCGAATCAAACAATGTTCCGCAGTTCTTCGGAACAAGAGCTACAAACGCTGCCGCCGCAAGACAGAGAAGAAAATGACCCCCACACTTCAACCGGAATGTTGATTGAGAGCAATCAATATCAACATACTTTCCATCCCACTCCGCCACTTCCGCCCGTACACCTTAAGCGTGTATGACGGATGGGATGGGGCAGGGTTTCTCCGGCGGTGGTGTTTTGGTATTTTTTCATTCTTTTTTTTCATACGTCTTGTATAGCGACTTTCATATCGCCATATTTCCTAATAAATATGTTTTCTCCCTACTTTGGCGTCGGCTGTACCCTATACTATACCCCGTTTTTCGTTTCACGAATTTTTTTTTAATTTTTTAGAAAAGCAGCACTCCTTTCAGAGAGCCCTTGAGCTGATATGTGGCTTGATTCCTGTGCACAGGGGAGTAAGCGGAGTGTGTTTTCATCGGAGCTTATATTTCCCTTTTCCCTTTTCTAACGGTTGATAAAGAATTCCCTGGAAAAAAGTAAAACTATATTAAGAATTCACTTCATATTTTCCGTAAAAGTGATTAATGGCATTGAAGGCCTCAAGGGTCATCTTGACGGAATGTAAACTGCCCCTTAATCTGCCTCCCCCCCCCCTTCCCCCCCTTTACTCCCAAGCATTAACGCGAGAAGGAAGACATCACAAACATCTCACACATGCTACGCATGGTATACCAACCCCAGCCTTCCGGATACAAATCCTACCTCCACTTCCTTCCTCCTTGAAATGGATAAAGAAAAACGAGGTTCTCTCATCTAGTTCTAATCCCTAGCACATCTCTGCTCCTCGCCATCTTTATATTCGGTTCACCCCCACCTGCCCCACAACCGGTGGAGCAGGATCCGTATGTCCCCGCTGCTCCGTTATAGCGGGGATATTGTAGGGCCATCGAGAATCTATGGGGCTGAAAGATGGAAGGGCGAGCATTGCTTATATCAAGAGTGTGAAAAGTCGAGATTGCTTTCTAGTAGTCAATTCATGTTCTGAAAAGAGATGGGATAGACGAAAAGGGGAGCGCCTCAATACAAATTCACAACAAGAGGGATATATAGCGAATACTACGTACTGCCACAGCAAACCTTTATTGGGGTTAATGTCAATGCTCTTTGGCTCAGTGGTCCGCCAGATATAGCTAGGGGCTATGTCTTTGGGATACTATTTCTTCTTAAAGCTCCTTCACGCGCCCCTTTACAGCTATCAGAAGTGGTATATGTACTACATGATTTCGTATCGATCGCTATAAATGATAGAAAACCAGGAGTGAAAAGGGGCCAAAGGAGGGAATGCAGGTCGTGGGCACGGAGAAGGGGAGGGGAAGAGGATAGAGGACACACATTATCCCAGCAGTGGACGTAAATGTAAGGGGAGATGGGAAGAGGAGGGGGGCGAACCGGGTCCAAGAGATGCCAGAACTGGGTCATCCCCACGGAATCAAACGCATGAAGGTTGTGGTGTGTCAGTGTAGAGGTTGTCATATCATGTTTTCTCATTCCTCTCCTCTTATTTCCTTGTGAGCTTGAAGGGTACATGTCTGTAGTTGATGTTGACTACAATACGACTCCTATTGATATAGCCATAATGATTCTTACCACTGGAATCTGATATCAGATGGGTGCAGAACAGCTCAAACATAATTATCAGAAATTCTACACAGTTGACACCACTGGCCCTCGCATCGACCCATAGTCCCAGATATCCGATCCCCCGGAAATTTCGACGAGTGTATACCCTAGAGATTTATTTATTTGATGTTTTCGAAATGAAGGAATGATGGAGATGGATCTAGATGTGTCTTGATCGTTTAATAGGAAGAATTAGCATGGTTCTGGCGCAATCTCACAAAGGCTACCAACTAGCCATTGCTATGCTGAGCAGATTGCTAGGTGAAGTAGAAGGGACATTCTGGGAGGATGGGAGTAAATATAGGAATGGATGAGCAATAATCAAGTATTCACTCATCTATATTTGTGACTACTAGTCACGAGAGAGAGCACTAGGAATGGCTTGCCACTTCTTTGCAATGCTGTAGTAGTAGTGAATGGATCATTTCTTTATTATCCATCTCCTTATATCCCTCAGAGCAGGCCAGAAGTTGTAGAACCATCTGGCACCCAATGTTTGTTTCTTTTGTTTCTAAACACCAAAGCAACAACAACAACAACAACAACAAAGTCATTTTCCACATATCAAAGCTTTCTCCAGACAACAAAAGAGACCACAGGACCCCAACAAATAGCCAGCTGCAGTTAGCTGAAACAGAGGCGGCACAGCCTCAGACACGACCATGCTCCGCTGCCAGACATGTGGTATGGAGACAGACTCCAATGAAGTCTACATCGTCCACAGTATGATGACCTCTCATCACCGACACCAGTGTGGTAAATGTCCCTTGATATTCAACAACCTGTGCCTTCTTCAACAGCACGAAACCTCCGCACATAGACTGTGAGTTTTTTTTCTTCAGTCGCGCGTATATCTTAGCCCTCCGTCGCGCTCGAAAAGTGAGAAGTGAGAAATTGCTGACGCGACACAAAAACTTACACAACAGACCTAAAACTTTCGTATACGGCGGCTTGGGCATGATGAGCATCGCAGCAGCGCTTGCATCCGCCTATGTTAGGAACGGACTAGCAAGACTGCGAGGCAGGGATAGCACAATGCTGGAAGGCACTACCCAAGCTGCTGAGGAGCGTACCTCGACAGATACAGCTGCCCTTGAAAACGGAACTGCGGCTCACCCGGATCGCGTTGTATCCAGCAGCGCAGTCTCTGGCGAAGGGAGGACTACGAGGGGCATGCAGAACGGCGCTGTTAAGTCGGTTGGACATTTGCTTGACCTTAATGAGCCTGAGGATGTGTTCATCAAGCTAGATGAAGCGGTGGAGAGGTTCCGAACAGTAGTGAGGGAACGCTCATTGGCGAGAAATCGCGCGGCAAGCCAGACGAATCGCAATGAACGCAACCTGGTGAAAGAAGAGTTCAGCCCGAAGCTGGAAATGCTGCCAATGGGGAACGGACGACCAGAAATGAGTCTCGAGACTTTGCATACTACCGCTGCCGTGAGAGCAAGCCAGTCAATGGTTCAGCCACATGCTAACCTAATCCCTCGAATTAGCTGCTTTGAGTGCAGGAAGGACTTTGACACGATGATTGCTCTCCAGCACCATCAGATGATATACGGCCACAATTACTGCGCATCGTGCTTAGGCTTCTTTGCCGACCGGAGCATCCTGGAAATGCATATCAAATTGGTCCACAGCTTCGCATGTCTGGCTTGCGCAAACACTTTCAAAGGCAGGGATGAATTGGTCGAGCACCAAAAGGAGACTCAGCACGGATTTTGCGGGGAGTGCAATTGCTACTTCTTGAGCAAGGGAGACCACGATCAGCATGTATCTTCCGTTCACAAAATCTACTGCTCACGATGCAACGAAAAGTTCGATCGGAAACTGTTCTCGGAGTATCATGAGAAGAACCCCAACCATTGCTACTGCAAAGAGTGCCGCGTCGTTTTCCCAAGCCAGGCGGCTCTCACCAGCCACTCCAGGCTCATACATCCTTATAAATGCAGGGCTCCTGGTTGTAAGTTTGGCGGCGGTTCCATAGCCCAGCTTCACAATCACCAGCGACAAGAACGCCATAACTACTGCGCACTCTGCAACAAGGTATTTTGCGACAATGGAGCTCTCACGAACCATCTGGGATTTGCATCCAAGCACAAGAAGCTCCAGCAGGTGCAGAAATAGGGGATGCGCGGGTTGAACGGTGGTGGAAAATGGGGAGACTTGGGAGGAGTACGGAGTGAGCTGGCTAGATAGGACAGTGCATGTACGTACATATCTCATGGCTCTCAAAAATAATAAAAATCAGAATTGCATTTCATCTTTAATAGCAATAGCTTGTAGCCCTCCGTACGTTATTGATTCACTGATTCTCAAGGAGAAGTGGTGTCGTTGAATATTGAATGGATGCTCGGACCAACTATTTTCCAGTGCACCTCAGTTCCGGATAATCTATTTTCCTCTATCGCAGCTTTATCTCATCATCATTGCGAACGAGAGAATCATACATTTAAATATTCAAGCTTAATGAATATCATAGCTCCTGCTGCGAGATAAAAAAGAAAATGGCACCAATGAAAAAAGAACCAAAGCATCTTCAAAATCAACCAGAGCAGTTACCAGACATACCGCCTCCTAAGGGCCCTCATCCGTCCTTCATTCAGGTAGCGAAACCATATGTCTTTGAAAAATCGGTCCAGGAATGCTTTACTGCCACTGGCGTCAACCCGTCCAGAGAGGACAGCGTTCGACTCCAAGGCGTGACTTGGATTGATAATGTTCGAAAGGCGCTTCGTCTGTATGTCTTCGCACACCTGGATACCTATGATGCGGCCAAACCCCTAACAAACTTCTTTAGACCCGTCCGCACATATAACACTGCTTCAATATACTACCACAAGTTCCGGCTTGTTCACTCGGATAATGAGTACAACTATGTTGTATGTTCAAGGGCGATGTTTGAAGCTTAACCATGATTATCGTGCTTACATTTTTTTCTCACAGGATGCAGCCGCAGCAGCGTTATTCACGGCATGCAAGATAGAGGATACTCTCAAGAAATCACGGGATATCCTCTGCGCTGCATACAATCTCAAAATATCGCCCGCTGAGCACTTGTCAGCCGATGATCCGGTGCGAACCCCGATTATTTTCTCTAGCAGTAGTTACATGGATATTCTTTTGGACGCGTTTTATACTAACATAATCCCAGCTCTTTGAATCTCACTCCCGGGGCATCATCGGTCTAGAGCGTCTAATGCTCGAGTCATCAGGATTCGACTTTCGAAATCGGCATCCACAGAAAATGCTAATGAAACTCACTCGACATTTCGGTTTTGAAAGGGGTTCAAGGACGGCCAGGGTAGCCTATGGCATGGGCCTGGATCTATATAGGACTTTCGCCCCGTTGAAGCAGACGTCGTCGACCATGGCCTTTGCGTGTCTTGAACTAGCAGGTCGCGTTCTCGATGAACGATCTGAACAAGTCGAGTCTGAAGAGATGTATGAGCAGTGGCAGACGTCTCGTGCGGAAGTCATGGGTAAGTCCCAACCTCTTAAATCCTGCCCAGCCTCTCTTTCTCCATAACTAACATTATTCCCGTAAGAAACGATTCTCGACCTTCTCGAACTCTATACCCACCACCGCAGCCTAACCACCGTCGGCCCCGACTTCTCCCTCGACCTATTTCTCAACATCCGCATACCACTAAACCAAGAATCCGACACCAAACGTCTACCCCGCTTCAATTACTGGGAGAAAGCCAAACCACAACCCTCCGCACCTCATGCAAACGCCAACGGCGTGAAAGCGAACGGGAAGAACCGCAGAGACAGGCACAACAAGAAGGACAAGAACAGGGACAAGGAAAAGGAAAACGATGCCGCGAAGGAAAGTGGACCGCCTGTGAACCCGATGACGCCGGCTCCCGCCTACGAGATCAAGGGGAAACCCGTCGAGCGTGGGCGAGATGGAACTGTCCGGTTTATGCTGTATCCAGAGCAGGCGAAAGCCGAACGGTCGACAGTGGCGGAGTACTTCGCGGTGGAAATGGAGGAGTATGAAGTGGACGAGTGATGGGAATATAAATAATAACTCCCCTATTTTTCGCTTGTAAGGTATATGCGAACACACCACATTATTCGTGGGTGGGTAAGAGCCGGCTGGCCACGATTGAGATTTTCGCGCTGGAGTAAACGAGTTATGAAGCTGCGTTTTCTCTATCCTTGTCCCCCCCTCCCCCTTGGGGCTACAACTTTCGCCCTTTGGACAAAGCAAGTGGGACGGCCGGATGAGCACTTTCCAGCACATCGGGGAAGCACATCGATCATACTCCCTATCCTCCCCATCCTCCCCCGGGAGTCCTGACATTTCTATCCCGCCGCGGAAGGCCCGCCCCCCACACGCGGGGACATTTCTGCCATGAAAACAAAGCGCACGCCACGACAAGCCCGTGGGCGATTGTTTTTTTCCCCCCCAACTCTAGATCCGCGTTATACGAAACCCACAAACCAGCGTCCTCCTCACTTGCGGCCTCCCAGCTTCCGTTTCGCCAACTGGCGTCCCAGAACCTCGCGCGCGCGTCTCCTAATTACCTTCCACAAACCTAGCACGGGTGATATGTGTCTTGTGCCCTGCCGCCGCACTTCCCACACCCCGTCGCGTCGATGTATTCACAACGGAGAGGGGGGTGAAGAAGGGGGCGGGGGGGAAACAAAGCAATACCTCGCGCACCGATCTTTCTTTCCGACGACTTTATACAAGGGGCCAAGTCAAAGGAAAGGCTCATTGGCGTTGCAACCGTATTCTGTACCTACACATTATCACCACGGGGGGGATTTGGAGGGTGGTCAGCACTCGACGACTATTAACCATTGTCTACGCTACGCGGCTGACCGGTACTTCGCAGGATGTGCGTCACCATATAAACATTGAAAATAGCCCATTTTTAACACCACTAGCAAGTGGGTGGATACAAAGTTCGCAATTTCAAAAAAAGAAAAGAAAAGAAAAGAAAAGAAAAGAAAAGAAAAGAAATAAAATAGTAGAAAATTAAGGATACACTTTGCATTTCATCCACTCACTCCTTAACCTCATCCCGTCTTCTCTCCCCTTCCCCCATTAAAAAAAAGAAAAAGAAAAAGAAAACGGGAAGAGCACTTATTTACATACCACTCATACACCGAGCATTAAAAACATGCTAAAATATTAATTTTTTATACCCCCTTCCCCCTCTCCTCTCCTCTCGCGTCCTCCAACCGCCCCCTTATTCCCAAATCAAAAAGAAAAAACCCCCATAGAACTTGGGTCCAAATTCATACAAAAGAAATATTTAAAAATCAGTCTAGTAAAAAAAAGAAAAAAGCCAAGCCAAAAGCGAAGTGCAGCACTGCTCCGCTCACTTAATCAAATCCCTCCCGCCTAACGTACTGAGGGAAAAAATCAGGTAGAAAGGAGAAAGGTGGCGAAAAGGCCATGCAACGGGTTTTAAAAAAATAGTATATATAAAATGCGGGAACTAATAAATGTAAATTTCTTGGATCGAAAAAAAAAAATCAAAAAGAATACATGAGGCAGAATCGTAAAGGGGAGAGAGAGAGAGAATTTTGTGCGTGTAGCAGTAGGGTAGAGAAATGGGAGGGACAAATTAAAGGAAAGTTGGAAAAATGCAAGCCAACTATCGACGTGCTAGAAGCTCAGCGTTCAGAATATTAAGAACCTATAGACAATAGTCATGTCAGCTTATTCATAACGCGATGAATCAAGGGGGACCTAGACAAATGGGGGATGACGGGGGAAAAAAACTCACCCTCTCTGAAAGCTCGCCCTGGTTATACAAATATTTACCCAGCCCCTTAATCACCTCTATTTGCTCAACAACCGTCAAACCCGTGATAGCCATCTCCATAACGTCGCCCACACTCGATTTTTGTACCGCGATAAAACTGTGATAATACATGTATGCGAACAAGCCCATGAGGAACTGGCAATCCATACGGTCCGTAATGCCGCCATGTCCGGGGATAGATTCGCCAAAGTCCTTGACTTTGAAGGTACGTTTGAGGCCGGACGCGAAGAAGCCACCAAAGGGAGCGATGAGGGAAGCAAAGGTGGCGAGGATGAGAATGTGGAATTGCATGGGGGCGATGTTGAACGTGCGGTCAATATGTGTCCAGGATGGCAGTTGGTATGCCTCGGGAGAGAAGGCGGGGTTGGGCGTGCATTCGAGTCCGGTTATGATATTGGATCCCAAGTCATTGACGGGGCAAGTGAAGTACTTATACTGCATAAGGATATTTCCAATCCCGTAGCCAAGAACGATTGTGCAGACCCAAGCACCAACGAAACCTTCAACGGTCTTCTTGGGGGAGAGCTTGATCAGTTGTGTACGGCCAAAGGTGATGCCGCAGACATAGGCGAAGATATCGTTTGTGATGACAAGGGCAACGGGCAGGAAAAACCAGATCAGACCCTCGAAGATATTATTCATGATAAAATGGGCCTGGACCACGATGAGATAGAGTGCCATATGGGTCCATGCGAATTGGGTGAATTGGAACTTGTAATGTCCTTTTTGCAGAGAGCCAACGAAGAAGACGAATCCTGAAGAGAACCATGTTGTTAGCAAGTTACCCGAAGCAAGCCTATGCCTATAGAGTTGCCTGCCCATGTATGTACATACCCATCATGTAGAGCATAAAACAGATGAAGCGGTGGTGGGTGGCAAAGGGCAGCAGCACTCTGTCAACGAGGAGGATATGCTTGAAGTAATATATCACACTCTCTCCGTATAGAAAGTACATGGTCGTCGCAAGAAAATACCAATTGAGGGACTTAGTAAAACGGAGATTTTTTGCTCTGCTGGGCACATTGGCGATGGCGATGACCTCTTTGAAGGAGACAATTTGGATGGCAGTGACGATGGCGATGATGTAGAGGTGACCGGAGAAGATGGCAACAAAGAAGCCAGCAATCATGACAAAAGTCCATATTGTGCGGGTTATAAAGGTCTCTTTCTTCTTCTTGTACTCGGCAGCATTGGCTTTCTATACCAGCAGAAATAACAATCTTGTCAGCGCTTCGGACACTCCAGCAAACTTGTAGACACTGCATGTGCATTCATTAACATACTGCACCTGCGACGGTATCTGATTTCGCAGCTTTGGTGGGACTCGGGGGTTCAGAGGCATCGCTGCTTTCGGAGGAGCTGTTTTTCGCGTCTATGTTTGCGGGCCGATGTTGGAATCGGACACCCCTTCGGGATTTGCCCATGTTGGAAAGGAGTGCAAGAAGAGATGGGCTATGGGCGGAGGACAAGGCGTCTAGTCACAGCAGACAGCCTCTTGGGTGGTTGACGAGGATGGTGGAGAGGGAGAGGGGGGGAATGTGTTGTTGGGCGGATGTAGCTGGAAGGGTGAAGATGCAGCTTGTAGCCTGTGGGAGAAATGTTGGCTCGGGGTGATTGATGATGCTTGCTGCGCTAGGCTGAACAAGCACGATGGGCTGAGCAGAGCAAGGAAATGCAGGAAATGCTATCACAGCAACAACAAAGATAATATTTACTCTGGATCATCAAGTGGTAAGTAAATAAATAGGAGGGCTTTCCCAAAGGCCACAGCAGATCAGAAAGAAGCTGCAGCTGAAGTCGAAGACGAAGAAGAAGAAGAAGAAGAAGCAGAAGTCTGATCCCCGCAGCCTCGTCTTTCTCTCTCTCTCTCTTTCTTTCTTCCTTGTAGACAACCAACAGTCACAACCAACTCTCGTATTTCTGCTGTTTTTTAAAGACAGTCCCTAGCTCATCTATAGTTTATTTCTTTTCAATCCAAGCCCGATTTATTCTAATTACCTCGGTACCTATACTTGTGCAAGCTCCCTCGAGATCCACCACTGCAGCTTGCGCAAACCGCATTGACAAAATCTTTCTACCACTATTCATAAAGCAAACAGTTAATCGAACGGCAGACAGGGATTGTGCGCGTCTGGTGATGGGTCCCTCGGCGGCCAGATGGCATGGACGACGATAATTACGATGACTACTTCTCCGACGATGGCATCGACGACCTCCCCGCAGGCGCCTTGCTCGAGTTGGAGCAGAATGCCTATGAAGCTACCCAGCGCCAGCGATCAGAGTCCATTAATATCCCTCGTCCTACCGTGAATGCGCCGCCTGCCTTGCAGCGAAATTCCACCTCTGCTGACTCCCGCAATGCACCCCCGCAACCCAAGCCTCCAGTCTTACAAGATCCCTCGCTATTGCTTCGACCGCCTTTGAGTTTTGGGCAGGGATACCTTAAGGATCTGGATGCTGGGGTGCTGGATGACGGATATGAGCAGGCTATTACGGTGGGAGAGGACGAAGATGTAGTCTACGAACAGGATGATTCCCGCAGGGCATTACAACCTACGAGAGGGGTTGATGCGCACCGTGCAATACAAAACAGGTCATTGAGGAATGTTTCCACACAAGAGGACAGTGGAACTGTGGATGCTGAGCCATCTCGTGCTCGCGGATCCCCAATTCCGCGTGAGCACTCTGTCTCTTTTAGAGCCAGCCAGCAAACCCTTGCTGGCTATGGGGGCGGTGAAGCTATGGATACAGCGGCCACGTCTCAAGCATTGGCTGAAATTGAAGAAATGCGACAGCAAATTGAGCAGGTATGTGTACACCCTCTACGATAATATAGAATGGATGCATTCTTACAACTATGCAGTTAACAAGGGACCGAGAGCGGGTGTTGCAAGACTTGGCCGACGCGAAATCTATCGCGGAGGCGAAGGCAGGGGAGATTGCCATAATCCGTGCGAATCAAATCAAGATGGAAAAGAATTATGACCGCCAGATGAGCGCTTTGAAGGACAGTATGACAGACGATGCGAGAAAACATCAAGCCCAAGTCGAAGCTGCGATCATGGAGAGCAATCGACTTGCAACGGAGAATGCGTTTCTAAAACAGGATGCGCAAGAGGCTCAGGAGGAAGTTAATCGTGCCAATGCAATACGAAAGACATTGGCAAGAACAGATGATAATAATGGTGGGCCTATAACGCCTAGGAAGAGCAGAATTCTCCCGCTTAGAGATGGCTTTGACGATGACGAGATGATGGCTTCGCCAACAAAGTCAGCTGGGAGACGGTCGAAACGAGGCACACCTTCTGCGGCTGGAAAGAGGAAACGCAAGGCCACAGAGGATTCACCCGTCCAGGCTCGCGCGCTTGATTTGAGTGAGACTTTTGAGATCTCAGACGACCATGGTGTGCTCACTACGGAGCCCACAGACATAGAGCACGTCAAAGCGTCCAGGCCAAAAAGGGAGGATCGCAATGTGCAAATGATCCGAAAGATTCTCAACCATCGAACCTATCCGCATAAGGCGCGGGATATGGAGGTCTTTACCACCTTGTCGTTCCCGTCTGAACCAGGGCGGCTATTTTCGTCTTTCATCCTCGAGGCTACAACTACGCGGGTCCTAGAAAACTATGCAGTAGAATACGCAAAAGCAGTTATTGCACTGTGGGCTCGCTCCATGAAAGAGAGCTTCTACAAGCCCGTCGAACTTTTCATGGGCATCATCAAGTATATCCTCTACTTGGACACACCACGCATTGCGCCACAGTTGATCGAAGACCTCCTCGCCGTGCTACAGACTTCGGCCTACGTCAATGGCGTCCCCAGATTCCTTAACTCCCCTGTTTCCCACCTCAACTTAGGCCAGTTGAAACAGACGCCGCGAAACGAGTTGCACCCGGAGGTAAACTCCTCCGAGATCCTTGACATTCTCTACCTCGTCGCCGGAGGCTGCCAATACGATATTTCATCTACGCGCGAATTCTGGCAAAACATGAGTTACGACGCCATCCTCATAATGCTAAACTGCTCACAGCCCATCACCGACATTATCGCTACCTTCAACCTGCTCTCCTACAGCATTATCCCCGACACTTTTGGCCCTATTCTACGCACGCCAGAGGAACAAGCCGCGAATGAAAACTACATCATCGACCGGGTCGCAAACCTACTCAGCGAACACCCACGCGTCGACGAGGGCGAACAGCCCTACAGCCCCTGGCAAATCGCCACCCTACGCATCGAAGCCATGTCTCTCCTCTCCGAAATCGCCTTCTCCTTTCCGGATGCCTCGCCCGACGGCCGCAGCCGCGCAGGCCGCGTCGTCGCCACACACCCCAGCGCCCTCGCCCGCGTGTTTCGCGCCATGCACGACGAGCTCGACGCGCTATACTCTTACCCTCCTGAGCGCGCCCTGCATGCGACACTGGTCAACGGCCTCACACGCCTGGCATACGGGCTTGTGATTCGCGACTTCCGCCATGATGTCAATATGTCTGCGAAATTGAGGATTGTGCGCGGCGCGACGCAGAAACATCTCGTTGTGCTTACGAGGTTGGCGTTTTGCGATGGGCCGGTACTGGAGGCGGGTATTGAGGATGAGACGGTTGAGATGGCGCATGAGATGTTGGAGGAGGCGGTCAATCCGCAGGAGGCGGAGGCGTTGTTGGAGGCGTTTAGGTCGTCGAAGAATGAGGAGTAAATATATATGTGTGGGGGGGGGGGGGGATTATGGGTGATGTGCTATGTCTACATGGTTTTCAGATACCTTTTGTGGCGTTTGTTTGGAAAATATTGTTGCTGTTTTGACGCTTTTGCAGAGAGCAAAAGGAAGGGTTTTCAGAGTGGGGAGAGAGCATTTTGTGTGGCCTTTTTTTTCTTTTTTTTTTCTGCAATTTAGATATTTTATGAAAGATGAATTGATGATCAACCCTTTTATACATGGGATTAATTTTCTGCGCGTTTTTTTCTTTGGGTGTCTAGTATGGTTTGTTGAGAGGTGTTGTTTGTCTGGTGAAACTATCACCCCCCTGGTTATAGAGATATATATATAGTTTTATACAGACTGGTAGAAAAAAGCAAAGGATATTACATGCAATTTAATCACATTCTCTTATTTTCTAGGTGGTACCTTACTTTCTTCCCTATTCTCTGTAGAGTGTAGAGTACTAAAAAGTAGGTGGGTAGATATATATATATGTGATAAATTTGCGTTTTCACATTGAGGTGTTTGTTGGTTGCCGCATACAACACCATACCTTGAGAGAAAATATTTAGGAAAGTGATTATAGAAAAGAATGTTTAGGATTTCATGACCTTCTTCTTCTTCTTCTTCTAAAAAAAAAGAAAGAAATACAGATATATATCTATAAATCGGGGGGAGCCTAAAAGTACACGGTTGGGGGAAATAGTTACATAAAAAGCGAAGGGGCGGGGGGAGGGATGAAGAATAGAAAACAGACATATCTAAGGCCTACTCCTACAAAGTTACACGCGCCCCGGAAAAAAAACCAAACAAAAACACCCAAAAATAAATAAACTGGACAAAAATCCCATTTTCATCTACCTCCGTCTCAAATACCACGCAAATGCAGCGCCATTAATCACCTCAGGGAACGGTGTCGGCACCTCCGCCATGCCCGGCCTTGCGACCGGATGTCTCAAATACACAGCGGCGCAAATATTCTGATTGACCTCTAGGTATCTGGGGATAAACGCGAAGGCGCTCATATAGTCCTTGGGCCGCCAGGGCGTAGCATATGGCTTCGTGCCGTCGACCGGGTTCTCGTGCATTTGCGTTAGCGCCTGTTTGAGCACGGCGAGGTCTTCATCCGTAAAGCCTGGGAATTGAGATTTGTCGGAGAGATCGAGCGAGGTGGTGCCCGAGGCTTGTAGCTTGGAGAGCTCTGAGAGTAAGGGGTCTGGGCTGCCTGCGGGAGTGGAGGGTTTGGGTTTGGATTCGCTGGTTGTGGGAACTGGTTCCGTTGGCGCTGGTTCCGTGGGAGCTGATTCGGAGGAGGATTCGGGCTTGGGGGCTTCTTGTTCTTCTTTTGGCGCTGTTTCGGTGGCGGTTTGTTCGGGAGAGGATTCGGATATTGGAACGGAGGAGGGTTCGGAGGGTTTGGGCGTGGGCGCCGTGTCCTTCGCCGCTAGCTCTTTTAGTTTGCTGAATTGAGATTCTAGGTCTTCGACATCGCCTGTTGTTGAAGAGGTCTGGGCGAGGGCGGATCGGACAGTCTTGCGGAAGGAGAAGAAATCGAATCGGCGTTTGGCAAGCAGAGTGTTGGCGTTGTTACCGGTCACAATGGTCTTAGCCTGGGCCAGAAGCTCTTTCAAAGCCTCACGCGCCTCTTCTGGACTCTTTTCTTCCACTGGCTCGGGCTTGGCATGTTCGGCCTGCTCTTCTGCGGGCGATTGTTCTCCTTCTGCCTTTACTTCGCCCTCTGCTGACGACGCCTCCGATTTCGATTCTTCAGGACTTGTCTCCTCTTTCTCTGCTTCCTCGGTAGCTTTCTGGGCCTCACCCTTTGTTCGTTTACGACGGCCATAGCGGCGCTGCTGATTATCCTTTGGTGCACCAGCAGCAAACAGAACGCGCTCGGGATCCACTTGGAACAAATCGCCGGGGTTCAATAGGTACCCGGGGTATCTCATCTATTACCAAGTCAGCTATGCCAGTTCGTAGAAGAAGAAAAGAACCGAGGTCGTATTTGTATACCTTCTTCCCGTTCACAGTAACAGACCCATGAACGACAAACTGCCTAGCTTGCCTTGTACTACTCGCAAACATGGCCCTGAAAATAGCCACGTCCAGTCTCCGCTCCAACGGCGCAAAAGTCATCTGCATAAAGGGCGTCTGGGGCACAGCGGAGGCTGGACGAGGTTCGGGAGCCTTTTCCAAACCCGAGCCGCGACCAGCAGACTCTGCGGTTCCGTCATTCTCGGCTAGGTATTTGGCATTCATGGGGACGACGGAGCGGAGGCGGCGGGAGAACATGAGCTCCCACTGGCCCTCGCGGATCTGCTCGCCGTGGTAGGCGCGAGCGAGCGACTTGGCCGTCCATTTCTGCTGGAAGAAGGTCTTCGTCCGTGTCTGGGGCAGTCTGAGGTGTCGCAGGTTAAAAAGATTGTATTTGTTCCACGATTGAATGACTTTCTGGGAAGAAAAAGTTAGCAACCCCCCGGGTAGAGGTGGGAGTACAGGGTCAATTGAGCCATACCGGCTTTTGGAGGAACTTGGCGGTTCTGTTCCTCATGATGGCGGTCGCCGATGGAGCGGGACGCGAGGGTAGAGAGGGAGCAATGAACGGGGAGATGGTCGTTCACTCGGTCTGATATTCGAGCCTGCAACATCGGAAAGAGCCTCAAATTTCGTGGTTGTCCCGGTCACGTGGGGAGAGTGCTGGCCGAAAAGGGCAGTCAGGGAAAACAAAACTCCGGTCCGGACGGTCGGACAATTTTCCGACCCCCGAAGTTGCTCAGACTAGTCTCAGCCAATCATAAAAGTCAGAATGAAATGTCGCTTAGACTAGCGCCGTCACTAGCGCCACATTCTTTGCATAAATAGCCAGCTCCCTCCCTTCTCTTTGGGTTTCTTTTTCTTCTTTTCTTCCTCATACTTACCTTGTTTGGGCATCCGCGATCATGAAGGCGGACTGCCATGGAAAGGCTCCTCCATTGCACAGCGGGGCGAGCCTTGCCATTCAGCATCCTTCGGGGTTCTGACAGGCGTATTCTTTGGCACCTTTCACTCTTTTTTCATCGTGCTCTGCGCCTTGTGCGTGGATTCGAAGAAGATCTGAGATTGATGTCAATATAGTAGTTTAATTAATCATGTAAATATTATATAAAACACGAGCTAGATAAACTGCTGGTGTCGCTCAACAATTTGCTGTGTCTGGTTTTGAATGCCACCTAGCGTGTCAGGTTCTGAATGATGTTACTCTCACCTCCCTGGCGCTCTCTGTTGTGACGCCATGTGCCGTGTGTCAACCCTCGACTCTCGCTTTGCGTGGATATCTCAACAGAGGCGTGCTTAACTATTGATATTTTCTTCTGCTCCTTTGCCACTCACTTCATCATCACCTACATTCAACTGTCTCCAGTATTAACCACTGATCCCGAAGAACTCTTTCCGAATCCTGCTACCAACAAACACGTTCTGCATGGCGGGTCATTTGTGCGTTTTCTGTTATGATACCTGGTAGCTTCGAGTGGCCCACGTGTTGAGCTTCTTTTGAGCGTGCTCCAGTCCCGTCGTCTGCTCGCGCCATGAGCTCTTGCCAGAGACAGACGCGGCTTGCACTTTGTACTCGGCTTCTAGAGCGGTTGATTATTTAACTGACAGTGACTGATTATATCCCGGAACACACCGGATAATGAGGTAGCGACAGTGCAAGGGATCCTGTGTACCAAAGTGGATTCCGTTGCACTCCATGCACGCGATGCTATCCTCGTCGATACCAAAATGAGACCAAGACTTCCTTGACACCCGATGAAGCCTACTCGAACACGAGGCTCTTCGATAGGTAGATGTACGGAGTATACCTAGCTATGGAGCAAGTAGCATGATGGATAACGCATGTGAAATACGAGCAGATCGAATGGACTTCGAAACTGCTTCCTGTTGTTCATCTACATATCCCGCTATTCTCTCTACGGAGTACATTTTTACAATTTTTACACCTTTGTGTATTTCCAACTTCAGGGTCATAATGGTACCTTTCACTGTATGCACTGATTGTGCAGCTGCTGATGAACGAACTAATCACGCAGTGCTTGGACGCATAGACCACGATGCGGCAACGACACGAAGGAAAGGAATGCCGTGTGGTCTTGAAGGTAGTGTAGCGGTGGGAGAATGTTCAGAAATTTGGAAACAGAAGAAAAAAAAGACCGACGGAATGAGGGCCAGATATGTCCTTTCCGTCCTCTCAAGGGGAAACGAAACACATGGAATGGGAGAGCCTGCTGATTGGCAAGGAAGCGATTGTGTTGCTGCCCCTGGCCAGTGAGATCCCCGCATTCCACCACGAGATGGCTGGGGGAAGCTCAACCCGCCAACCATTAAAATTCCGACCAAGCAGACATGCTCCATCGCAATCATAGCAGATGCAACATCACTTCATGGGCTGCTACAGCTACAGGGATAGCTATCACTGGCCAGTGACCCATTGTGATGGCTGCTATGTTCCATGGTTAGCTAAATGCGAGATGCAGGGGATGTTGATAAATAGAGACGTGCATCCCCTCCAAGTGATTGAGATGCGACGAGATTATCAGCTCCAATTCCTCCCTCTCCCTCCCACTCCCTCGTTTCTCCCAAGCTTGTCGCTCGTTCAGACTTGACATAGCCCGTCACTCGCTCACAATGCATCTCCCCCACCTCACCCTCACCCTTGGCTTCGCAGCCGCGCTGGTCACCGCAGCTCCCAAGCCCAGCCATGGCTCCCAGCAAAAGATCACAAACCTCCAATTCGGCTCTCGGCCCTATTACCTTGTCGACGACATGGATGCTAGCCCGCTGAAGAGGAAGCTCGAATCCTGCTCTGAAAAGCGGATGAAGAGACCTAGTGACTTCTCCATCAGCCACCGCGGCGCACCACTCCAATTCCCGGAGCACACAGTGCAAGGCTGGCTCGCGGCTGCACGCCAGGGCGCCGGCGTGATCGAATGCGACGTCGCATTCACCAAGGATCGACAGCTCGTCTGCCGGCACTCACAGTGCGACCTACACACGACAACCAACATCCTGACCATCCCCGAGCTGGCGGCGAAATGCACCACGCCTTTCTCCCCGGCCAAGGATGGGAAATCTGCGACCGCAAAATGCTGCACGAGTGACATCACTCTCGATGAGTTTAAATCCCTCTGCGGCAAGATGGATGCATCTGACCCCACAGCAACGACTCCGGAAGAGTACCAGGGGGGCACCGCCTCGTACCGCACGGATCTCTACGCTGCACCAGGCGAATGCGGCACCTTGTCCACGCACAAGGAATTCATCAAGCTGACCAACAGTTTGGGCCTGAAATTCACGTCAGAACTCAAGACGCCCGAGGTCGAGATGCCGTTTCAGGGCGAGTACACGCAGGCGATGTATGCGCAGCAGCTGATTGACGAGTACAAAGCTGCGCGGATCGATCCGCGACGTGTGCTCGCGCAGTCCTTCTTGCCAGATGACATCTTCTACTGGATTAAGAATGAGCCTGCATTCGGCAGGCAAGCGGTATATCTTGACGAGCGCGTCGATACCGCTGAGGGATACGAGGAGGCTGTCAAGAGTATGTCCTCTCTGCGCAAGAAGGGTGTGCGCACTCTCGCGCCCCCGATCTTCGCGCTGCTGGATATCGATGAGAGGAGCGGCAAGATTGTGCCTTCGACGTACGCGAAAGCGGCGAAGAAGGCCGGCATCGACCTTATTGCGTGGTCGTTGGAGCGCTCGGGACCGCTGACTACGGTGAAGGCGAGAAAGGAGTATTATTATAGCACTGTGGTGGAGAAGGTGGGTAGCGAGGGCGATGTGTATGAGGTGGTCAATGCGTTGGCGAAAGATGTCGGTGTCAAGGGCATTTTCTCAGATTGGCCGGCTACAGTTAGCTATTATGCTAATTGTTTTGGGCTGTAAGGTTTCTTTTCGACTTGTTGGGGGTGTAACTATATAGATTGAGAGATGAGGAGAGAGGCAGGTTTTATAGAGTTCTTCTGTCTCCCTCTCTCTCTCTTTTAGATTGGGAATGTTTAATGTATATATATTGATTTTTTTCAGTTCTGTAGGGATGATTATTGCTGAAGATACTCCCGTAGAGGTTTGGGGTTTTTTTGTTGTTGTGAATTTGATACAGGTTCGATTGTCACTGGGTACAAGATGTAGGCTCTGATATCGTTTAACTGTGTGTGAAACACACACAGTTCCCTTTTTTTTTGGCCCTGTGTCACGTTGGAAATAAACGCCGGAATTTATTTAGTTACGAGAGCCCTAAAAAGAGTATTGTCAGTTTAAATTCAAAATCCTTTTTGAAATCCTCCTGGATTTTAGCGGGGGTTTTATTTCGTTAACTCTTCTGCGGCAAGAATCGGGATGAGTTATTATCAATCTAATCAGATAAGATCTTTTTAATCCGAAACACACTCAGCAAGCTTCACAGATTCCATTATTCTTTTCTAGCCAGTAGTTGCCAGTTAGTAACGCTGCTAACGCATGGGCCTCGCTGCTGAGTCGCACATGCATGCGTGCCATGAACCTAAACCCTTGAATCCGAGCCTCCGAGGTCCCAGGTATTGTTTTCGCTTCAATAATCCACTTTCGGCAATGCTCAACCCCCCCGTTTCCTTTTTGTCCTCCCATCTATTCTGTCGGGAAGTGATGTAAGGGGATCATGACAAGGTTTCTCGTAAGCTAACTGCAAAAGTCCAGGGGATGTAGCTATTTCAATTTTGCAGTTCAAATTTCATCATATACATAAATCCATAGTCAATATTTTATCAGATTAAATAAACTCAAGAACTCCCCATACCGAAAAGCCAAAAGAGAAAAATACCTCAGTACGCCAGGTGAAACACAATTGAGAAATTCATAAATAGCATCAACAAAAAAAAGATTTTCCCTCACACATATAGAAACCAACCCCATCTTCTACATCTTCGATGCCGTACTCGCTGATAATCTCGGATACCCCTTAGCCGCCCAATCATAAAACGACATACCGCCCGCGCACGACGGCATTCTAACCATCAACGGCACCGAAATATCATTATCTGTGCGCATAAGCTCTGCCTTGTGTACCACGGTTTCCTTTAGACGCTCAAAGCCCATCTTCTCATACAGACCCACGGTCGAGGGCGAGGATTCGAAATAGATCGGTAGGCCGAGTTTTTCACATAGATCTATGCCGAATAGCATCATGGCCGCGCCGATTTTGCGGCCTTGATGCTTGGGCGTTACGGCTGCGACGTGGCCGTCTGTATATTCGAAGATTTCATTAGCGGGCGTTTCTTAATGGACGAGAGCGGGGTTTATGGTTTTCTTCTTCTTCTTTGGAATGCCCTGAACGAAAGGGAAGAGTGATGACAAGCTTACAAATATGCGGTTGGCCACCGAGTAGCTTCTCCCTAACCTCCCACAGCGGGTACAAAACCTTCTCAGCGCGATCTTTCTGTTCTCCTTCTAACCATGTGACGCCCTGATATTTCCTTTCCTCTTCCGTGCGGCCCTTGATTAATATATCTATGAGGGCCATGCCGACAATTTCGTCGATATCCGTATCAACGGCCTTGTACGTATATTGGACGGGGCTGGAGTGCCAGTAACTCAATGTTCCCTTGGCGTGTTCCTCTTTGAACTCGTCCGAAATGCCATTGGGGAACATTATGTCGAGCATGATATGGCCCATCTCCTCATTGTGGAAGGCGGAGAAATATATCTCATACACCTTCTTGATGTCTGGGATAAGAGCGGGGAGAATGACGAGACCCATTTTTATTCGTCTTGGATCTTTAGGGATCAGCAATTGTGAAATCGGGATTAATTGATCGGTGGTTTGTTGCAAGCAAGACGGGAGAGGGCCACAAAAAAAAACGTGGGGAAGTTTATCTGAAGATCTGCAGTGTCAAAAAAAAAAGAAGAAGAAGAAGATGCGGAAGGAGCAGCATTGTTATATAGAAGCCACTCTAATGTTTCCAGAGCCGAAGTTCCAGCCTCCAGGAAACACATGGCTTTTCTCCATATCGCCGGCGTTTTCTCCCGTTTTTTAGTCTTGAAAATACGAATTTCGCACTCGTAAAAAACTAAGACATTCATACTGCGCAAAAGAAGTATAGCAAAACGCAGGAATGAAAGGTCCTTCCCTTAGCGCAGCGGCAAAATACGCTAAACGAAGACAGAAGGCGCAAAATTAAGCGAATTGTCCTGTATGTCGTGCCGTAGCTAGGGATTCATTTGCCCTTTCGTGAATGCTTTGGGGGGGTAGTCCACTTAGGACCCAGGGACCAGGGTTGTGGGTAGGTGCAGGGAGGTGCCTTGGCGACGATATTTGCTGTTATCTGATCCGCTTTACGGAGTGGACCTTTATTTGATTCACCCGTAAATTGCTTTATCTGATCCGCTACCCGAACCCGAAATCGGCGCTGTCTCTATTATTGTGGCTCATCGCTTCCGATTGTAGCCCACGGAGAGTATTTGGAGGGGGGGCGCCTGTTGCTATCACTCTTCCCTGTCAGCTGAAGAATAATGATCAATGGAGACCTTGATGATGCCGTGTGTGGGGACTCGGAGAAAATTGTTCCATATAACCCTCCTTGTCTGGTACATCGTCAGTGCTTCCTGCCGCGATCGTTCACTAACTGTAAGGATGGGTGTGGGGCTCACACGATAATAATAATAATAATAATAACATAGCCCATGATACCAATTGTGTGGTGGCATAACTCTAAGACTCGTGGGAGTCCCCATAATTAGTAGCAGTGACGTGCCGTGCATCTGTCGATGCCATGCCTGGACGCGATCCGTAAGGCCCGACAACGCTAGAAACATTGACCATATGGCACGGTATCCACCTGCAATTTCCACATGCAATTTAACACCACAGAGTCTGTACAGTACATCCACCGTACAACTCGTATTGATGGGGCGATTCCGCTCTGAGAGTCCTAGATGCTTCTTCCCGCGTCCGGCCGTTCATGCGTAGAAGCTTGCCTGGTGTGCAAATGATATTTTACAAGGCATAATGAGAGCTGTGAATTATTTGCCATAATGGCCTTCATGCCTATGAGCGTAACCCCGTAGCTGTAACCCACGAAGAACAAATCCCAGTTGATCGAGTGTTTCATCTCTTTCTCAGTGAAGTAGCTGCTGTAAATAAACACTATTGAGTCTAGGCCTAAGAACCCCAAGGCCCCAAAAATATTCTTTCGCCATCATAGTTAATTATTGTGCATCCTTCGGAAAGTTTCTTGTCGGATATGCTAGTTTCTCGCAGAACCGATGTCGGCTTTAGCTTCGCTTAGCGTCCCCTTGCTACTAGCCAGCACTAGCGTAAACCTTAAAAGGTCTTATCAGATCATCTGATAAACTCGCAGGGTGTGTTTAGTACCTCTTCCGAAATCACCCCCACGGGAAGCTCTTGATCAGTTGTTTTTTTACTCCTGCTTTCTTGCGTTCTTTTTTTTCTTGTATATTGTATATCATCTTCAAGCACTTTTGGCGCTATACCTTCTAATCGATAGGCGAACTACCTCATATTCTACATACATTCGTTGAATCAATTCTTACAGCTTTGCATTGTCCCCTTACTCGCTCACTCAGCTTGGGCAAAACAAAAAAAAAAAAGGAAATTTACCATTTAACTCCGCTCTCCAATGTTCGAAAAGAAAATTCTTTTCGCTGGGCTCATTGCCTACGCGGTCTCTATATACTGGGACATGCTCAGCCGCTCCCTTTCGGCACGGCTAACCCGCTTCCGATACCGTAAACATCTCAACGAACTCGCAAAACCACACGCCGACGAACAACAACGAAACATCGTCATTATCGGGGCCGCATTTGCCGGCTACCATGCTGCACGACTGCTAGCGGCCTCTCTCCCGCCGGACGGGAGGTATAAAATAGTGGTCGTGGAGCCGAATAGTCATTTCAACTTCACATGGGTGCTCCCGCGGTTCTGCGTGGTGGAGGGACACGAGCATAAAGCGTTTATCCCCTATGGGCATTATTTCAAGGGGTTGGTGTCTGAAAAATACGTGCGGTGGGTGAGAGATAGCGTGGCATCGATGGGACGGAGTAGTGTCCGGTTGCGCGATAGCGGGGAGGAGGTGCCGTACGAGTATCTCATTATCGCGACGGGATCGGGACAGGGCGCCCAGCTGCCATCGCGGGTGGGTAGCGAGGATAAAGCGGAGGGGACGAAACTGCTAAGAGGTGTGCAGAGTCGCATTGCTAGTGCGAAGAAGGTTGTTGTGGTTGGAGGCGGAGCTGCTGGCGTGGAGTTGGCGGCCGACACAAAAGCAAAGTATCCCGAAAAGACGATTGTGCTGGTGCATTCTCGGCAAGCAGTCATGCATAGATTTGGCAAAGAGCTGCAAGAAGCTGCGCTGAATGGCCTTGAGGAGCTAGGTGTTGAGGTTATTCTTGGAGAGAGAGTAATGGATGAAGAGACGGAGAATGGAGTGTTGACGCTAGCTTCCGGGAGGAAGGTTGATTGCGATTATATGGTAATGTTATAACCCTGTCCCGAGCAGTTAAAATGAATAATTGAGGACTAACACTCTGCACTAGCTCAACTGTACCGGTCAGCAGCCTGCCTCTGGACTATTCGCTGAACTCTCACCAAACACAATATCGGAGACTGGGCACATCCGTGTCAAGCCCACGCTGCAGGTCGCAGATGACTCGCTGCCGAATGTATACGCTTGCGGCGATGTTGCCCACACAGGCACGCAAAATCCAAACGCTCGTTCAGCAACGAAGCAAGCAATGGTTGCTGCAGATAATATCATCCTTGCTGTGCAAGGTAAACAGCCGCGGCATGTATATAAGCCGTATTGGGCGGATGGCATAATTCAATTAACACTCGGATTGGTAAGAGCCTGGGTCTCATGGAGTGAATCTTTGTTTCCCTATTCACGTTCAGCTTCTAATAACTGGTGTATTATAGGTCAAGTCGGTTATTCACTACCATGATGGGAAAACTGGCTTGCTGTTTACTACAAAGGAGGAGGGCGTGGATTTGATGGCTGAAAGGGCGTGGACAAATATGGGCGCGGAGCCATTTGTAGACGGCTCAGAACCAGAAGGATCTATGGATATAATGCTGAAGAATTGAATGATATATGTAAAGGATAAATAAAATTTAGCTCAAGACACCAGAGCATTTGGGAGTTGTGAGGTTTCTGAATGCTGATTTTGTAAAGGCAACCATGCATATCTCCCATGTGACCACCTTCAAAATTCAGGGAAAGTAGCTCGCCAGCTACTCCTCCCTCTCATTATCTATTTCCTTTATTGTATGCTATTTTCTTGTTCAAAGCATCCCATTCTTTTGATGAATTAGTATGCAAGTTGATCATTGTAAACCCCCCTTTGGTACTTGCCAATAATGATTGTAGCTGCCTCGATCACTGCTCCCATGTCCGAAGGGCTTGATATTGACCATTCCAGCATATCTAGTAAGCTTCCATGCTTACCAGTTCCTGGTTTGCCCTGAAAAGACTTCTTCGAGACAAGATAATATCACTTTTCTTCCCGTATATTCGTAGAAGCCCTACTTGGGAGGGCATGCCGGTGAAGGTGACGAGGAGTGGGTATGGTGGGACAGCGTAGGGGATTTGAGGGCAGAATAGCAGAGACAAGCAGGACTGGGATGTTTAGACGGTGGTATCGAAGCCAGATTACTAGACCCATCTTGCTTATATATCTTGCAGTGAAAGAAACGGTAGATGAACTAATTATGCCTCTGTCGCACGTCTCCTTCTTCTCCTTCTTCTCCTTCTCGACCAGCTGAACCCCTTATCCCTCGATGACAATTTCACGGGTATGTCTTGCCCTCCTCGCACACCTGCTTAAACACCTCATCGGTATGCTGCACCACCTTCTCCACCGCACCCTCCTCCCTCGTCTTCCCCAATTTCTTGTTCTCCGGGAACACCTCCCCGTCCCAACTCACCCAGTAAGAGCCACTCCCCTTCGTCCCATCGCTGCCAACCGCGACATCCCCTTCCATTCCCTCCCCCTCAGCTTTCGGAGGATACCTCCCACTCGTCGCGGCAAACAAATGCCTCTCCCCACTCTCCTGAATCGGCACCATAAATGCCCTCAACAGCGGCTTCAGCACAGCCGCCAGCACGCCTCCACCCGGCAGTTCACGCATCACACCCGTGGCCACGCCAGAGGGATACGTGTGGAGGAAGGAGGTATGCCGGTGTCGCTGCGCCATGCCCTCTAGGAAGAAATCACCCATCAGGCTAGCATGCGCGCCGCATTTCTGGAGGCTGAAGGTGTTCTTCAGACTGAGGTCTGAGAAGTCGAGCGTGCCGGAGCCGCCGGCGCGGACGGCGACGTGTGGGTCTAGGACGGAGACTACGCGGGATAGTCTGGTGTTGGCGCTGTCAGAGGAGGGGTCTTCTTGTGCGGCTGTGATTAAGAGGGGGAGCAAATTGGAGATGAATCGCATGCGGGCGTAGTAATGCAGGGAGAATTTGCGGTCCAGGCCTTCGGCCGTCTCATCCCGGCCCTTGAGTGTCATGTATCCGGGTGTCATGAATAGCAGGTTTAGCTTTTTTTCCTTGGCTGCAATCTCGGCGCACACGCTATCGACATTTTTGAGGAGGGATATGTCGGATTGGAGAAAGGTGGGCTGGACGGAGGGGTTTATGGATTTCATAGAGGCGATGGCGGAGTCGGCGGCGGACTGGCTGCGGCCGATGAGGTAGATTTTGGGGGAGGAGGTGTGACGGGCGAGGGCGAGGGCCGTGGAGAGGGAGATGCCGGAGGTGCCGCCGACTGGGGGAGGTATTAGAATCGTAAAGAAGGGGGAATGATGGAGCGGTTTGAACTTACCGAACACCGCGACGAGGCCTGGGGCTAGGGATTTGAGAGTCGCATTGTGGGCTTGGACAGTTTGAAGGCTCACCATTGCTGCTTCGATCTCTGGTGACTGGATATGGAATTGTAGGATGGAGGACGTAAATAAGATCTAAGTTTCCTTATTACGAGAAACAAGAAAAGTAGGATAGACCGTTCGAGCTATCCGATAGCCCCAGCTGCACTGAGATGAGCTGGAATGAGGTGAGACAGCATCAAGTAATATGACTTTCCGTGCGTGATTCGTCCGTGGGTTTAGTTTTGGAATATTTATACAAGTCCACTTGTTGTAGCTCTGTCAATGTCCTGGTCCTGAAGTGGAGTGTATATATAGAGCAGCAGTGAGATTGTTGATCTAGGCTTCAGCCCTGTTGCATCATCGTCACCACCGCTCGGCCCCACAGCCCTCGGCTTTACCCGTTCCTGTATCTCCGTCGCTTTGAGAATACCGTTTTCCATTCCCTATGAGCGTGTGTAGCAACAATGTTTATCACTTCTGATGAGTCATGCAATTTATTCTTCATGTAAATATATTTTCAATTTGTAGGGGAAAAGGGTGGAAGCAAGCAGCCGGTGGTGGATTACGTGTAAGCTAGGTCGTCGATTGATTTTATTTAGCAGCCTGGCAGGCTATCTATCTAACTTGCAATAAGTATCTTCCGAGACCAAGCCCACAATCATGATTAAGTACTTTCAAAGTTACGTTAATATTGAGTGTTATCACAGAATGGGCCTCACTAACCTCCCTGAACGATGGACGCCGAGCTTTGGGGGATGGTGGAAAGCCAGAATCCTGCGCATGGTTTCTCCGCCTCAGATTATGTAGTTTATAGTCAGCAAGAAGTTTCCTGGTCCTGGAGACGCAGAAAGGCTAGTAGTAGTGCCTTGGTCAACGCAATTCGTGCTTTACAAGATGTTACAGGCACCGATTTTGATGCTCGTCACCTATGGCATACTGCGACGGGCCCATCTCCGCTGCAGTTGGCAATATGGGATATTGAAAACGCCCCGAACAGTCTGAATGGCCATTTGACAAGATGGATAGATATATATTTCATGAGCACTCTAATTTTGAAGAGAAGACGATATTGATTTTTTGTCAATAACTTAAAGCCACAGTGAAATATTTACATTTATAAATCGAGATATATAGGCTATATACTTTCGGCAAAAGGGCTTATAAAACAATCATCCATATGGAGTTTTGCTTTTAGGCGGCATTGATAGCGTTTAAGGCGGCCTGATATGCTGGTTTCTTCTGGTAGTTGTCATCCCAAAGAAGGGCAGCACCCTCGCCAGGGAAGGTTTGTGGCACCCAAGAATATTTATCGGCGACTCCCTGTGAAGAGTAAGAAAAAAAAAAAACGCAGACTGTTAGTAATTTGTAGCCATGGAAGAGAGAAGGGGCGCATTAAAGAGAACCCCCGCGACTGAACATTGGGGATGGATATCCACTTACCCAAACAGTGATACCAACACATCGCTCGACATTCATGCAAGCCGCTGTCATCCTGCCCCAAGCCTCTGCATGAACTTGAAGCTTCTGAGCGTCGGAAGGAGTGTTCATGCGAATATCGACTTCAGTGTACGCAACGTCGACGCCAAGTTCGGTGAACATTTCCAACGCGCCTCTGAGGATTTCCTCAGATGGAGTTGCGACGGACTGGGTCGGGGTGCTCTCGGTGACCATATGACCCTGCAAGCCAACACCGTCAATCTTGATACCCCACGACTGGACGAGCTGCACGATGCGACGGGCGCCTTCGGCCTTGGCTTCGCCGAACGCCAAGTTGTAGTCGTTGTAATATAGCTTCGCTTCCGGGTCCGCGGCCGCTGCCATGCGGAATGCAATTGGGATATACGCCTCGCCGATCACGCGGAGGAAGACACTGTCACGGTATGTGCCGTCCTCATTCAGGGCTATGCGTGTGTGTGTTATCGGTTAGCTTTGTTATTTTCCTAGCTAGAGGCCAGACGACAAGTCCCGGTGTCGTGCTTTTTGACTAACCTTCGTTGACAACGTCCCAGTGAGTGCATCGGCCCCTGTATCTGCCTGCAACCTCGTTGATATGGTTTTCCATGACCTCTAGCAAAGTTGCATTGTTGAAGCCACCATTTTCAACCCAGCCAGGAAGCTGACTGTGCCAGACCAGAGTGTGGCAGCGAAGCTCCTTGTTGTTCTGGGTCGCAAAGTCCGCAATTTGATCAGCTCCTCCCCAAGTGAACTGGCCGCGGTTGGGCTCAGTGGCCTCCCACTTCATAGCATTCTCGGGAGTGACGGAGCCGAACTCGGCGGCTCTTTTGATGATGTTTTCTTCGCTCTGGTCGCCGCGGAGGGTCAAGGCAGTGCCGAAATATTCTTTTCCTTTTGCCACCATGGCACTCTGCAGCCCAGTTGCAGGTACTCGACAAGCATCCCGCCTAGATAGATAAAGCACAGTTAGATATGGAAACAACAACCCGATTGAAGCATATAGATAGCGGAGGGGGTATCAGGCATACGAAATGGGGTTGGCAGAGGCAATGGCGCTCAAGGCCAGAGCCGTTGCGGCGGAACCGAAGAAATGCATGTTGAATCGAGGGTTGCAACTGTATTCAACGTGGGAGAAGAGAGATGATAGTGCGCAAAAGTCGAGCCATCATGATGAACAGGGAATGGGTGCTTGTTATTAAATATCAATTTCCCCCAAAGGCAAGCAAAAGGCAATATACTTGCTCCACATCAATTTTTTCGTAAATAGCCGGCATGGATGAATGATATTGGACTAGGCCAACAAATCTAAAGCAATGAACCAGATTAGCTTTAACCAGAACATATGCCCGTATATAATATATCTGCTTCTCATCTCCCCCACTAGAGACGCAGATTACTCCGCAACGGAAACAATAATGTGGAGAGAGTTGTTATGGGGCTGGGTAAATAAGGAGGTTAAATAGAAGACTGATAAGTTCTAGCTCGGGCATGTCCCTTGCCTGTGATCTGCGCAAATTTCCCCTTGCTTGGCTGTGGGGATTGTGTCGGCCTGAAGACTGAAGTGAGCTGTCGGCCCGCCGGATAATCATCGAGATTCTCTGATTTGCTTGCATCTTCCTGTGTCCTTTGTGGGGTTGTTGTGAAACACTGAGAAACGCCCAGCTCTCAACTTTGTTCTGCAGCTTGATTATCCGGGCAGATTTGTTCGTCTCCAGTTCGCTGTGTAAAACGGCTCAATGTTGATTGATTGTTCAATGCCAGGGTTGATGCAAAGATATATATATGCTTGCAAACAATTTCCCCAGCTCTTTCATATCCTTGCTCAAGGTAGATAATGTCCCTGTATCAGCAAGGATGATGCTTATTGTTTCATTGATTCAATCCCTGGATTTATATGGATAATTGCCTTTATTTCCAAAAGAGCGTCGTCACCTGATGCCCTCGCCAAAAAGTTGTCAAGGTCGAGGCTCGAATAACTGTCATCACTACGATGTGGAACTCGACCAGCTAGCTAGTAACGACACTCCTCTTCACGATGTTCACTTTGTAGATTCAAGAATATCTTCTTGAGTGATTCTGACTAGGTCATCTGCACACACATTGAAAGATATTGGTCTCATTCTGTCTGTATGCCTTATTACACGGCTCCCTTAGGGTTTTTCAAACCCGTCGCTAAAAGAGGAAACAAACCATGATGTACATAATGTGTCACTGGGGCTCAAATCTTCTTAGTAGGTTGCGACTCAATCTCTATCTCAGACCTCTCTTTTCTATACGGCTTCTCGCGTAGGGTTGCCATCTTATCTGTTTCTGGGGGGGGCGGGTTCAGACTCAAAGACAGGCTCTCCCGCACCTCGCATATTGGCAAGCGTAGGTCATCGAAAATGCTATCGGAGGAGCTCATCTGATACACGATTCGAGTCGTTTGGTTCGCGGCAAACGGGGACTAGGATTTTTCCATCAATGGTCATATCGTCCGGGAAGAATGAGATAATCTTGTGACCATCCTGTGTCGCGGTAGTGTATCACAACATGTTGAGCCTTCAAAACACTTATATCCAGGTTTATGGGGAAGAGATACTGGTCAAAAGATTGTGCAAAGACGCGTCCATGAGTAATCCATTCTGAGTGGAATTGATTTTGGATACGCCCATAGCATCATCCTTGGTTGTTCTCCAACGCCCATAGTTGAATTCACGCCAGACGCCCACACATTCCAGTGGGAACATATGGGTGGCATGAAATGCTGGTCAGATGTTCAGCTGGATCAAAGTATTGACCCGCCCAGGTATGATGCATTTCTGATCTCTGGCACAGACCCCACTGCGGAGCTGATCGTCTCCATTAACTCATCGTTCAGACAAATAGGTCCTAGAGGAACAAGCTTTCTTGTTGGAACCCTTGGGAAGACCATGACTATTTATGATCAGCAAGGGATGGAGCGTGCACCGTCAAGCGATGGGAGGAGGGCGATTTATGCAGAGTCGTAAATGCGGTGATACGGTGCCTTACCCAATGGGTCACCCTCTGGCGCATGTCAAGGCTGCTACCACAGAGTGTCTCGAGTCAACACAACTGACAGAGAGCTCCTGCATCGACATTGAGCACGGACACACTCTACTGGATTCACAGCTCTATTTCTCCATCTTGCCTATAATTGAAATCCTCTCTATGCGATCTGAGTCCCCGGAAATGGTCAGCAAACAAGGACCCGTCCAGTTGACGCCTTCGATGATACCAACATCACCCAATTTTGATGTCAAGGATTCTCAGTTTTTTAGGAAATGGAGTCAGCTACCTTCACCAGAACAAGTTCGCACACAAGCCGAAGCCCAGCGTCTTGCGAAAATCTGTCACAATCCCAGAATGTTGAACATATGTAAGGATGTTTTCAGACCTGGCTGCGATCCGAAGCCATTACCAGTGGTGTTCGATAATATGGGGTTGCTTGTCAAATGGGGAATGAGAGTGAATATATTAGAGGCCTAATGTCTCTATGCTATCGGTCATCTCTTCAGCGGCGATGTCCCAGTTCCAGAGGTATACGGGTGGCGTGTGGATGGAGATGAGGTGTTTATTTACATGGAACACATACAAGGGCAGACTCTAGAGCAGTTATGGGGTACACTGGAGCCCGATGACTGTGTTTCAATCTGCAATGAGCTCCGGACAATCCACGGCGATCTCCACCGTAGCAACATTATTGCTACAGGGTCCAAACCCTATCGCATTCTTGCAATTGTCGACTGGGAACAATCAGGATGGCTACCTGCGTACTGGGAGGCCCGAAAGGCGCAGTTCACTGCTGACACGAATGAAAAATGGTCTAAAGAATATCTGCCGATGATTTTGGATCCATATACTAGCACCTGGGATCCGTGGGGTTACTATATAATGGCTATGGGAGCTTGACATGGCCGATTTAGATAAGGAGCCGAGTTTATAGCACCGATGAGTTATGTATTTAATGTCACTTTAGCATATGGTTGCGAACGATATTGCATGAGTTGCTAGTCTTTGATACAATCAATCAACAGTACTTATATTATTATCAGCACCCAATCCCATCAAAAGTAGCTAATTTTTTAAGTACTGGCATTAACTTTTTCATTTTATTTTTAACCACTACCAAGGAATGAGCAAGCATCTAGTTGGGTGGTAACATTTCCAGAGTAATGTAAGTACCTAGCCAATATCCAAACATAGTCAAACAAAATTCTGAAAGATAGATATTGAGTATATTAATAGAATATCAAAGTATATTTCAGTTTTACAGGCCAAATTCAATCCTCAATAACTTGTTCTTCTATTCAAGAAAAAGGAAACTCAACTTTGATCTATCAGACCAGAGAGCAAATGTTTGAGCTTCTGATAAACAATCTTTTTCAGGTATACAGCTTTGTATAGCTACAGAAAAGTTCTGTGTGGCTAGAAGTCTCGGGCTGAAAGTAACTCTGTATAGTTAGAACTTTTAGTATGTTTTCACCCCAATTAAAATACATCATCCTAGGTTTCTTTCCACATCCCACATGTACCTCTTCAACATTCTTCTACCACACAACAAATATAGTACTCAGGGTAAGAGGGTCAGAGTAGTCAGGGTATCAGAGTGGTCAGGGTCAGTGAATTCAGGGCCAAGCTCTAGTATAAGATAAGAATAAACCACAGGTATAGATATTCTTGTAGTGAGAGAATGTAGAAGAGGTATATATAGGATGTGGGAAGAGACCTAGGAGGAGT